>SNQJ01S0006997.1:123734-182965 GCA_010110895.2 Picea sitchensis | reverse complement strand
GATCCCTCCCATTATCCGGTTTACTGCCACTATTTTAAAGGGATTCCTTCGAATGTTCAGACTACAACTGTAGTGACCATATATGATCTAGTTACAGGGTTCTACCTAAAACTGTTGCTTGCGATATATGAGCTTATTTGCCTAGGTTTCACGTAGGAGTATTATCCTAAGTGCATTTCCGTTACTGTTTCTGTCATAACAACTCAAACTGAACATGTTTTGCTTATAGTTGAAACGTGGCTGGAGTTAACACTTCCAGGTTTCGGCCCTTAGGCTCCAGATTTCGAACTAAGACGCTTTGATACCATATCTAATGCCCTTGTAATTCTAAACATCATTCAGTTTCATAAAAATTTATTAAGTAAACTGAAAGAACAACTTCCTAGCATAATATTGACTTTCATGACAACAACTACAGCAACTTAGAATTCTCAATAAATACTGAAATCATGACAGAAAGAAATAAATACAAAACTTGACAAGTACCTGGTTCTGATGCTAATTTTCGTTGCCCTTGCTGCCTTGCTACACAGTCCAGTCCTGCCACAGACACAGAAAATAACTGCCCAAAACTAATGTCCACCCTGCCAACTAGGAAAACGACCTAGCTCCAGGATATCTACGGATATCCTGGCCCCCCGTGCCCAAAACCTCCAGCAACTCGGTGCCTCCCTGATCAATATGTCACAACCAGTAAATCTCGTGCCTCAATCTGAGCACACAGGTCACAGCCCATACCACAGTACACAGAAACTCGTTGCTCACAGCAAAACACAACCGTCCAGAGGCTCTTTGCTCACGGAAAAAACAGTCCACAACATCCATTCCCCCTTGTCGAATGGTGCACACATCCCCCTCTTTCCTCCCTTATTCCTCCCGACCGACTCACGCCTTTACTTCCCAACCACCCTCCGTCCCTCGTCCTTCGTCATGAATTAATGTTTTATCTCCTCGGGATTCATGGCTTTCCTTCTCTGCATACGCCACCCTTTTATATCATTTTCATTGATCTTTTAAATTATAATTCTCAGGTCATTTAATGTGGTCTGTAGTTAGAGTATTACTTAGTTAATCAAAATCATTTTCTTTTAATTAATTTTGCTTTATAATCTTTAAGCATGTATCCAATTTGGGTCGTTACATCATAGACCAATTTGGTCTATGTCTTGGCCATAACCTTAAAGTTAGATTATTATTATTATAAATTTGGATATGGCATAACCGATCTATAGTTAACTCTAGCATTAATACTAACAATGCAATATATTTAATCCACATTATTCGTAAATCTTATACTATGGTTTAGTTAATGATGAAATGTGAATGGATCAAAGAATTAATTAATTATGAAGGCGATCTAGATCACTCATACCCCAATTGATAAGAAGACTTTTAGTTTAAATCTAAATTACATATTAATTGGAAAAAATATTAACTATTGTTAAATTATAAGTACAATCGGTATAATAATAATAATAATAATAATAATAATAATAATAATAATAATAATAATTTAATTTTAAGGTCACATCCAAGCCACACACCAAATTGGTGTATGAGACCCCCTTGTTTGTGGGACAAGGGACCCCCTTCATGCAACAGTTTGACTGCTAAAGTCTACAGAGAATACATACCCTACCCCCTTTGGATTCGAACTTATGATCTCTTAAGAAGAAATGCATATTCTCAACCATTAAACCCACTTATATTGTATAATTAAAAGATAATTTAAAATTATGAAATTATAATTATTTTGATATGAAAATTATTACAATATTTTGAAAAAGAAAAAATATATATATATAATATATACATATATAATTATGATAATGGATAAAACTTGATGTAGTATATGCATAGAAATAATTTACAAGAACAATAATTGGTGTATTTTTGTGATGTAAATTAATATGTGAGTAAAACAATGTTTTTAACGAACACCTTAATAATGTTATATGATGACACAATATGTGAACGATGACGCAAGTTATATATCTATTATTAATTGAGACTACTCTTTACGCACATTAATTTATGTTAACAAAGTTAACACCTAGAGAGGTGTTACATTCGGTCTCGACGAACTGCGTGGAATACACAATTTTGATTCATAAACAAGAATTCCTCTTGAATGTGGAAATCCAAATATGGTATCATGTTTGTAACCCATGGTTGTTTGTACGTTTTCCATGCCTTTGTAAAGTATGTGTCTTATGTATACAACTCTTTGATGTTGTCTAAACTAACAACTTCAACATGCATGGTATTTAACAACATCATCCTCTAGCTTAATTCATCAACAATTTTATTAGACATTCTAGACTTATGTTTTAAAACAAATGAGTAACTTTATAAAAATTCAAATCATTTCAAATGTTTATAATTGAGTGCACTTTGACTATTTATGTATTGTAACGCCTCATGTTATGTATTGTAACGCCTCATGATCTGTAAACAACACAAATTCATTCGATAAAAAATAGTGTCTCCATTATTCAAGGCTTGAACACTGGAATATAATTCCTAATCATAAAAAAAGTACTGTTTCTTATCATTATTCAACTTTTAGGTAAAGAATGCTAATGGCTTACCATCTTGGCTCAAGACCACTCCAATCATTGAACCACTTGCATCACAATCTACTTGAAATACCTTACTAAAATTTGGAAGTGCCAACATTGGTTGTTCGATTACCTTTTTCTTCATGGTTTTAAAGGACTTTGTTTCTACTATTCTCCACTAGAAATCTCATTTCTTGATGCACTTAGTGAGTGGTGCACAAATCCCACTAAAGTTTCTAATCAACTTCTAGTAAAATCTTACCAAACCATGGAAAATCCTTACATCAAACGTACATATTTTAAGGATCCATATTGAAACCCTCTTTTGAAACTATAAAACCCAAGTAAACCAGCTCTTATTGCACGAAACTAGACTTTTCAAATTAATTTGTAGCCTCTCCACTTTCAGAGTTCCAACATGTGTTTCACATGCTCCAAGTGATCTTCCTTATACCTGTTGTTGTAATCTAGGGAAAAGTAGGGATATTTACCAGTAGATCCTTACATAGACATCATAGAAGATACATACACACATATAGACATATATAAAGACATACACAAGTAATGAGAGCCCAAAGAACAATCCTTTATTATATGATATAGAAGTACAACACAATTGTATACAACCTCTCACATGGAGCTACTTGACCCTTCATGTGCTTGTCTATTTATACTCCTTTCAGGCAGTTGTAACTACTTAACTTCCTGGGTCGGTCGGTATAATAAGTACTTCGACCGACCTCTACTTATGACTTTGACGGTCAACCGACTAATTCTTAGTCGATCATTGGGTCTAGTCGATAGAGTCTACTAGCCCCTACAACATCTCCCCCCACCTCAATTCCTTGCTTGTCCCAAGCAAGAGGGGAGTATACAAAATAATTTTTCCATACTTTGATTACAAAATTACAAAATTGAGAATTAGAACATGGAGAGAGAGAGAAAGAAAGATGCAAGAAGATGAGACAAAATCTTCATATGGTGGGCCGACTTAAATTATTATTTCTAATTGCACTGTTGTGCCTAGACTTCCCTTGCTGGTCTCTTCAACTTCCTTGCTCTTTTCATTTTATGTATTGATCTTGAAGACAATCTGAATGATGTTAGGGGTTGACTGTTTCATTTGTTGTATGAAATCACACCACGTGTTGATCGCCTATTGTGCTTCCAGATTCTGTATTTTCGACTGGCAATTAGGTCGAGTTTTTATGCTATATCTTATGTTTGAATTGTACCTGACTCTTGGTCAAATTTAGGTTATGTGTTTTGCATTTTATATTTGAGCTGGATGAGACGGTTGGTTTCTTGGTCAATTTCCAACTGCACTTTCTGTCGCTCCTTCTTCCTTTCTTGTTCTTGTTATGAAAGTTGTAGCTCCACTTCTTTTTCTTTTTCCAGCTGTGTGGTGAGGGATTCTTTGATTTTTCTATCAGTGGCCAAGTTTCTTTCTCTTTCTATACTTTCAACTGCAACCTTTTGTATCTAGCATTTGTTGAATGCATCTGCAAAATGAGTCAACCATTCACTTACCACCATAGAATTCAGTGTGCTAGCTTGTTTGGTAAATTTATCTATATTCTTCTTGAAGCCTTTAAGATTATTCCCCTCTGTCACCAAGGCTATGTCCATCTGCTCTTGAGTCTTTTGAATTTCTTTGGCTGCTAAGTTATGTTGTTGTTCAACTTCCTCTTTTTATTTTTGCAGAGTCACTACTTTGTGTCGGTGTTTTGTATTGGTTTTGATCAGTCTTTCAATTAGCTCTTTAAATCTTGCTAGGGGGTTATGTGCCCCTTGTATCTGCTATATCCCCTCATGCAACCTGACTACTTCTTTGCACTACTGCAATATGTTCTTTTGATATTGTTTTAATTTCTCAACCCAACTTCCTTCTTTGAGCACCTTCTTCCACCTCCTTGTTGATTCTTTCGAAATGACTCTGTGTAAGTCGAATATGTATTTGTCAAAAATAGTGGTTGGGTCGAACATGGCTTTGACCGCAATACCCAATGGGCTAGTTGGGCAGGTCGTTTTAATAGTAATCATGTGTGTCTTCTTCTTTCTTCTTTTATCTATATATTTTGAGGGTTTATCATCTTTTGACACCCTCTGTTGCGTCTTCAGAATGCTCTGTTCACTTGTTTGTTCTTTTTCTTCCTCCTCTTCCTGATTGTTTTGCACTTCCTTGTCCACTATGTGCTGAAGATCTTGGGTTGTCTCATTTTTTTTATTCTTATCATAATCAATAGGATTGTCCTCGGGGAATTTCCTCTCATTCTGTAGGCTCTCCAAGATTTATGTTTGTATGCCTGGAATGTCATTTCTTGGCTCTAATTCCTTATTACTTTGGCGAACATCGACTTTTTTTGTTTTTTCTATCAGCAAGATGTCTTCCTACTGATCCAATGCCTCGAATGGATGAAATTATTGCTTTTGTGTTTGGTTGGTTGACTCACCTTCTTGTATTGACTTAACTAGTTGGTGTGGTGGAGTTTGTTCCATGGCCGAATGATATTGTATCAACTCAGTTTCTATTTCCTTGACCGACTTTTGATGCTCTATGTTTAGGATTTCGATATCAAAATCATCTGACTCGACTAGTTCATCTGATTCTGTTGCTTCCAATGACTCGGTGATTATGAGCTACCTTTTTTTTTCTTTGATGGTCGTTATTCTACGATGGGTACTTGAATTGCTAGAGGTGATTCCCTGGTTAGATCAATTGTTGTGTTGGTTATCCTTTTCTTATTTGGCATTCGTCTCGGCCTCATCTCCCATTCTATCATGGTTGTTGTGACCTTTGTCTGGCTTACAATAGTATTTTTTCTTTCAATTTTTTTCTGTCTATTTTCCCCTCTTATTTTGATTTGCCTAATTGTTCTCTTTATGTGCTTGACCTATTTATTTTTTTCCTTATCTTTCTGCAGAGCCTCCTTCATTCCCAGTCCAACCGAGGAACTGTATATTTTTTCATGACGCCATTGTCTTGTCAAGTTTTATTTATCTTCTCGGCAATCTTAATGGTAATAATTGTCATTTTTTCTTGGATTATGGGGTCATTGAAGTCGATTCCCTCATTCGATTGGAATTTTTCCCACCAAATTTCCTCTGTGTCCATTTCTAGCTCTTCTTCCTCGACAACCTTTTTTCCATTGTTATTTTTGGTCGGTTGCTTTCTTTTACCTAGGGATGGATTTGCAAGCACAAATGTCAAGTCTTGTAAATCCTCGATGAATGGAATTGTATACATAGTTGCTTCTCTTTATTCTTCCTTCCCCTCATCATTCAGTGGTAATACTAAAGGTACCCCTTTCTATTGTGCTTCAGGGGGAATTTTTAGCTCTTGGTTGATTTGTCTTTCTAGATCTGTGAAAATTTCTTATGTTATCTATTGGTTGTGCAGTTCTTTTGGTTCTGGTGCCAACTCGACTCTGCACTACAACTTTGTACAATCAAGGTCGAGTTGAATATGGCAGGGTGTTGGTAATGCCCAACGGACTACTTGTTCCACCTGCCATCTATGTGTAATTTCTTTCAACCCTACAACCCATAGTCAAAACATCTCTTATGGTGGCAGTGAGCAGGACGTGCCTGTTTGATTAGACAAGAATACTATGTACTTCTCCATTAAAGAGACTTTCTTATTTGTCAAGGTTGCTTCTCCAATGGGACCATATTTTTCCATTTCTATACAAATTAGTAATGAGGGAAATTTGATGGCCTTACCAAAAACTTGGCATTCCTTGCAGTTGATTCTAATTGTTTCGAATAGGTGTTCCACCCAGTTGAACCTTTCAAAATTCTTATAAACTTGTGTTATTGATTTGACCATTGTCATTTTTACATATGATGCTTGGCCTATCGGTGTGAAGTAAAAATACACTATTATTTCATTCCAATGGGCTCTTATGTCCGTGATTTTATTAATCAACAACGCCTTATAATTTTTGGTCATCGTTGACCCTGTCAAAACTTGCATCTAGTTATTGGTGTTGGCCAACTTCGGTACCTTGGCCCTTGTCTTCATAATACCCGTGATGCAATAGATAAGTCCACCCGCAATTTCTAATGGTTGTTCCATCCATATGTATCCTTGATGATACTGACTAACAATGAATTTCACCTCTTATTCCTTACATCATCCCATGTTGACGATTTGTGGTGCTCCAAGGATGTGTCTAATTATCTTTTTTTTCTAGGATTTCTGTTTCTTCTTTCCAGCTGCTTTCCTACATTTCCCATTCTATAAAAATTTTCCAATGGTTTCTCCAATATTCTTCCTCCATCCTCGACTGCTGGATATTCTGCATTGAGATTTGCAGCAACATGACAGGCTCTCGGTCAAAAAATTGTCTCGATATTGAACCCTCCATTGTGTTGTTGACTTGACCTCTCATCCTAGGCATTTGTGGATCTTGGTCATTGGTTTTAGGAAATGCTAGTGAATTTGTGAGTTCAGCTAACTATGTACTCTGCACTATACTTAAATGCAGGGGTGGAAATAATAATGACACGAATTCATATGATTCCTCGAGATTTATAGATGGTAGTGAAAGTGTCAGGTTGAATGCATATAGCTATTCTCAGATTTCGCACTCTTTCGTCATAAATATTGGTGGTATGAGTAAGTTGAATGAGTGGACATTTATATCATTTTTGGACTGACATTTTTTTGTATCTTGTCGGTCATTAATTGATATATCTTGTGATTGGCCTTCACATGTAGCAGTGTAACTATTTGTTATATGAGTGACTGCGCAACGATCATTTCCATGTTGTTGGTCATTAATGTTCTTGTTGGCCATTACCTATCTAGAATTAAATGCGTTTTTGTTTCTGACGTCAGTGTTTCCTTGTTCATCATTGTCCTGGGCTCGACTGAGGAGGTCTCCTCTGTTTATATGTGTTGGGTATGTGGGAAAACCGACCAATATTCTTGATTCGTGTTGTTCTTTATTATTTGGGTGACTTAGTCGATGTTGTCAGTAGCTTTTATGCTTGTTCATTTTTCTATGTACTATGTCTGAATGAATTTTACGTTCTCCATTCCAGTTTGATTCATGTTCTCTTAGTCTTCGCTCGCTTGATCTGCGCTTTCTTGATTCTCTTTTCATAAGTATTTTTCGTAAGTCAGTTGATGGGGTGGAATGTCGTGAATATCTTATGTTGCTTTGTCTCAGGCTCGACCAGTGGATGATTTCTCTCTCCATTTTTCTTTATTGTTTCTTTTCTTTTATGCCATAGAGGTCCTTTAAGTACTTTACCTTTTTTATTTTGCATACCTAAATTTTTCCAACTGTTTTTGGTTTATTATATTTAGGCAATGTTCATTTCTTGTAAGTATAATTAGTCGATTTATTTGATTTTAGTCGGTTCCTATTGGCAATTCCCTGCTAAAATTTTCCAACAAGGATCTTTTCTTTTACATGTGGTACTTCTTTAGGTAGGCACCATTAATTAATTTCTTAAATGGTTTCCCCAATAATGTTCAGAGTTGGACCACTTCGGTCGATCGAATATCTTCTACAACATAAGTTCCAAGCCATGTTGTGTCTAATTTTTTGGGTTTACCTTTTATGCGACTGTCATATAACAAGACTAAGTCTCCATCTTTTATATATTTTGTCTTTATATGTCAATCATGCCACGCTTTCTATTGTTTCTTATGAACATCCTGGTGATGTATTGCTAATAGTTTTCCTTCTTACAGATTATTTAATTGTTATAATCGGTCGTTCACACTTTTTCTTTCGTCAAATTTGGCTATAGTCGCAACTCTGTCGAAATTGGTCCAAAATTATAAAGGGATAACAACTTTTTTTCCATAGACGAGCTTGAATGGAGTCTTCGTAGTCGATCATTTTTATGTTGATCTATATGCCTAGAGGACTATAAGAATATTATCATCCCCATCATCTTTGTTGAGGCCGTAAATCTTTGTGATTCCTCCGTGTAATATTTTGTTAAATGCTTCGACCCCCATTTTCTTGTGGATGGTAAGTTGTCATTCTTCTATGTTCGATAAAAAAAAAATTGAGTGGGAATTTAATTGTTTAATTCATGAAGTGAGTTCCCTGGTCGCTTATTAATGTCAGAGGACATCCAAATCTTGTAATTATATTCTCGTAGATGAATTTTGTTGCTACCTCTTTAGTACAAGAATCGATCGGCTCAACTTTTTCCCACTTAGTCATGTATTTGACCGCAGTAATGATGTACTTGGCACCAGTTCTCCTTTCCCTCTGTGGAAATGGCTTGACGAAGTCGATAGACTAGATTTCAAATGTTCGATTGGGGTTTATTGAACTTAGTGGCATTTCATTTTTCCACAAAGGTCGTCCAAGCCTTTAACAACTACCACATTTTCTTACTTGGTCCCAACAGTCTTTATGTAGATTCTAACACCATATGCTTGCTTGTAGTATATTTTTGGTTGTCGTGTCAGCCTGAAAGTGACCCCTGATTTCTCCTGCATGAGCTTCATTGATAAAATAATCTCGTTCGTGCTCTGGAACACATAATCTTAAAACATCATCAATTCCCATTTTGTATAAATATTCGTTTATGATTGTGAAAGGTGCAACTTTGAGGGCTAGAACATTTTTTTTGTTTATTGGAAGGTCCTCTAGGGCCTTTCCTTCTTCTAGGAAATTAGCAATATCTTCTAAGTCTTTAGGGGAAAATTTGACTCGAAATAAATGTGCGTCAAGGAGATCATCATTGATGCCTATTGAGTCTTCTCCTATTTCCATTCGTGATAGGTGGTCAGGTCAGACATTATTTTTCCCCACTCGTATGATTACGTCGAATTCAAATTATTGAAGTAAGAGTATCCAACGACAAATATTTCCTTGATGGACTGGTTTATTGTGCTTGATGGTCTATAAAAAATGTGAATGGATTTGCAAGTAAGAAGTGACTGAACTTTTGTAGAGCAAATATTATTGATAGGACTTCCCTTTTCGTAGTCGAATAATTTCTTTCTGCCTTATTCAATTTTGAACTTCCATATGCATTTGGATTATCAATTGTGTTTTTGTATGGTTGTGCTAATACATACCCAATAGCTACATTGTATGCCTCGACATGGACATGAAATTTTCTCGACCAATCTGGAAATTTTAGAATGGGGGATTTGACCAACTTCTTCTTTAAGAATTCAAAGGACTCCTGACAATCTTTCCTCCATATAAAATCAATGTATTTTTGCAAGAGATCATCTATTGGGAAGGTGATGTTCTAATAGTGACATAAACACTTCCTATAATATCAAGTGTGTCCCAATAATTTTTTTTTTTTTTTTTATTCATAGGAGGCTTTAGATCAAGGATAATTTTAATATTTTCCATGTCGACCTTTACTACCTCTTTACATACCACATGTCCTAGAAAGATTCCAATTGCTGTGGCAAATATGCATTTCCTGATGTTTAATGATAGTTGAATTTGTCTCCAGTGTTCTAGCATAAGTCGAAGCCATTGTATATGATTTTTGAATAGACTATATATTGTCCAGTCATTGAAATATACAACCATAGTTTTATAGATATAATCTTTAAATGCATTAACAACTATTCTCAAAAAAATCGTTGGTGCATTCTTCAATTCAAATGGCATGACTCTATAGGCAAAGGATCCAAATTCTGAGACAAATGTTGTTTTTGTATTATCTTCTTTTGCTATTGGCACCTGATTATAACTTGAGAACCTGTTAGTGAATGAGTAGAATTCATGACCGCCTACTTCATTTATGATTTCATTAGCAAAGGGGGTGGGGAATGGATTTGTCATGGTCAGTTTGTTGAGTCCCTGGAAATCGACACAAAATATTATTTTTTTTGGATCATGTTTCTTTGGTTGCACCACCATGGGAATTTCCCATTCTGCTTTGTCAATAGGGTAAATAATACCTTCTTGTAGAATTCCTTCGAATTGTTTATGGACAATCGATTTATATTTATGAAACAATTTGTATGGTCATTTTATGATTGTCTTTTCTCCTGGAATAAGTTCAATCTTCATTTCACCCATTTTCTCTACCAGTCCTTTCAATTCCTTATAGTCACGCGTAAAAACATATTGATATTCTTTTAATAGGTTGAATATGTCAATATTTTCTTTGTCGATCCAATAGTTACCTATTTGTACCATTTTTGGTTGATCATCATTTGATATGTCAAATTCTTTTGTTTTGATTTCCGCATCCATCCATTCTGGTGGTTTTTCTTCGTCAAGGTAGTGTTCGCCTTCTTTAGTTTTTGTGAATCTTTCTGGGAAGTCGGGTTGTTCCCGATCGTATTTTTGTTCTATTGCTATATTTAACACTGACTTTACATGGTTTTTCAATGTTTGGTGGTATTTTTTCCACTGGAAGCTTTGTCCTTTCCATTTTATGTTTTCCATGTCGATCCTCCAAGCAGTCAAGATTTCTTTGTTTTCTATCGACAAAAATTTGCAAGTCGATGTCGATCCTAAATCGACTGAAATCTTTGTTTTTTTCCTTCTATACAACTAGTGATGGATTTTCTAGAAAAAAATATATTTGTTGTGTTGTATCTCTCAGGTGTTCCTCTTCTGGATTAAATTCAAAGTCTTGCACACAATTTTCTTTAATTTCAACCCAGTTTGATGTATGGCCGCAAGCTTCTTCAATCTTATACCATTTATTTGGTATTTCATCTAATGTACTTGGAAACATATGGGGCCACACCCTTTCATCTTTGTATCATATTTTTCGCCACTTGTTTTCACAACGTTGAATATGCTCTATTGGATTGTACCCAATTATGAAGGTGGGAATATCTGTGACTTTGGATAATTTCTTATCTCTGAATCGTTTGATGAAGTATGTAGACATAGTCTTCCATGTTTGTAATATGGGGGAACGTGTTACTCACCATATTGAAACTTGGCATGTGAATGTTTCCACAAGGCTCTGTGTCCTCCCTTGCTCTCCTATGGATTTGTATACTTCTTCGACATGAATCAAAGGTGCATATCATTCATTGTATCATAAGGGTTTACTTATATGATTGTTGGTCAGTATAATAGTGGGAGTTTGTCGAGTTTGTTTTTCATATACTTTTGGTACAGACTGGATTGAGTAGAATGCCTTAATATGATTCTTTGGAATGATTTCAATAGACCAACAATATTTTTCATGTGCTTCATAATTCCCAATTTTCTAGTTATATAAGGCGGAGTCAAAATTATGCCCGAACGTCATGGGAGATTCTCTCAAAATTTCTCCTTCTGCAATCGATTCTACATAATATTTTTGTTCGTTTTTTATCTGGTACAGGCATTGGGCTTCCTGATCTTCATCCCATGACTCCATCAATGGTTTTCCTTCCTTTGGATCCAAAGGAAGGATTATTTTCATCCCACTTCCTTTCAACTTAATTCTATCTCTTTCAAGGGATATAGTTGCTTTCATTTGTCGACCCCATGGTCAACTGACAAGAGTTGCATATGTTGGAATTCCATCGACGAGGTCAATTAATTCGAAGTTGAACAAATTGGGTATTCCCATAATTTGAGTGTCTACATTTCTCAATATTCCAATCGGTTTTATTAATCTTTGATCGATAATTTAAGATAGTTCATTGTGCGATCTAGGCTAAGTCAACCCATTGGTATCCATGTTTCTCTTGGAAAAATATTTACTTGAGATCCAAAATCAATGACCACCTTATTGGTCATCATTCCCTCAATCTCCAAGTCGACTTGTGGATCATAATATTTATGTTTATAAGAGAGGTTCCTTGCATCCTTGGTCAGTCTTTGACCATCTTTGTATTCGCGTAATATGTTGAGTAAGTCTAACAATCAGTCTACTGAATGTTTTTCTTTGAGGAGATGCATAAATTCTTTGATGGTGTTTTCATTTCGTCTTCCTAAATTTTGTTGATCTTCTATATAATTATTGAAGAAATTAATAGCTTCTCTCATGATTTTCTCTTCTTTGTCTAGATTTGGGAAGGTAATATCTTTCCTTCTTTGGTGATCTTGTAGTGGAGTGTTAATATCTCGTCCTGCACTTGACCTTGTAACGATATGTAAGTTTTTTGAGTTTATCCCCTCCTCCTTGTATATTGCATGTAGTAGATTGACATTTTTATTATCATGATTATGTCGAGTACAATTGGGCAGTCTTCTAAAGAATGGTCTCCAACACTGCATAGATTGAAAAAATTCAAATCAAATCTATGATTTATAGGGAAATCTGGACTGATGTGATCATCTTTCCAACAATTGAAATAGTATGGTTTTCCACGATCTCAACCTTGACCACCGAATATGTGGTGGCCTCCTCAACCTCGACCATGACCGTAGTAGTCATCTCTTCAACCATAATTGTTTTCTTTATTGGTGGTTTATGTGTGGTATACTATTCGTACATTATTATGATTTTGAGCGTTTAAATGGAATTATAATGTTCAGTGACCAAAAGCTTCATAGATATGACACAACTTTGTGTTTTTTTAGATTATGTGGACAATCTTGTATAGTGTAATAAGTTAGGAATTCACATATGTTACAATATTTTTGATCTTATATTCGGTGAACGTATGTTGTTATTGTTGGACTTAGTAGTTTTTTATTGTCATTGATGTCAATAGTATGACAATATGCAAAGTTTATGTCAAATAGTATATGCATAAATTATGTCAAACTATTAGCAGAGAATGAAAATGTCAAACAATATGCAGAGATTCAAGCTCATAAGGAAGGACATTAATCAAATCTCAGAAGGGAGAGAGCATTGAAGAAATGCTATTGAGATTAAAATCCCCATAGGAAAACTCCAAAAGATTCAAGGAAGAATATTGTTCATTGATATAGTTTTTAGGAGTAATCAAAACCATGAGATCAGTTAGAGAAACTAATCAAAGCCACGTTGAAGTATAACGTAAGTTTAGGGACATTGGAGACAAGGCCTGAAGTCCATGATTAAAGAACAATCGTCATATAACATCAGGAAAGATATCAACCATTGGATTAAGGATTAGTAGAACTGATCAACTTCAGTGTTGACCACTTCGGTGAAAAGGAGTTCGAATTGAACGATAATTATAGAAGCTCGAATTCACGAAGAAATGCCAACCGTCTAATCTAAGAAACACTTCGAGAAATATCTCAACTGCTGGATAGAGTAAAGTGGAAGGATAGGATAAGAAAGGCCAAAGCCCCAAGATCTCGAATAGTCGAATTCCCTAAAACCCTTGGATTGTTTTAATATTTTCATGTTAAAGAAGGACCATTAGATGAAGTCAAGTTACTCAAGGATTATTCTTCAGGGAATCTCACTCCAGGAGAATTGGGAAGTGGGAAAAAGCGAATAAACCCGAAGTCCCAAAGGCTGAAATGAATCTGGATCATTGATATAGAAATGATCAAATTCATTGAATGAATCCAAGGGGAAGGATAACATAAGAACTTCCATGTTGACCACTTTGGTGTTGACCAAATCTGGTGAAAATTGGAGAAACAATTACCTGGACCTTTGAAGCTTTGAAGTCCCGAAGTCATGAAATTCCATCAACTATCAGATCAGAGGAAGAACATGGAAATCCTGTCAACCATTGATCTATTCAGAGCATGCCAAGGATGAAACTGGTCAACTTTAGCATTGACCACTCTGAATAAAAAGAGACTAGAACGGGTAAGTGTACTCGAAAGTCGAAGCCCTGAAGTCACAACAGACATTGATCTAGAGTTAAATATGATAGTCATCATATCAGAGTTGCGTAACAACATTCAAATCTATTGCTGACCACTCTGGCAAAAAGAAGCCAAAAATAGGTAAGATTACCCGAAGTCTGAAGCCCTGAAGTCACATCAAACATTGACCTAGAGTAAGACATGAGAATTGTCAGATCACAAGGAGACGGTCAACTTCGACATTGACCACTTTGGAGAAAAATGGTTTAGAACATGTAAGTTCACTCGAAGGCCGGAGTTCTAAAGTCACAAAGTAAGACACATGGTACACATAGTAAGATCCCATGTCATCATAGCCCACATTGGAAAGGACACGTGGCACAATCAGATGATGACAAGTTGGCATTTTAGGTATGCGTAAGTCATGAATCTAAGTGACTCGTGGAAACCACTCGGCTAGTGCCACATCAACAGTGACATCAACAAGCCACGTCACTACGAGAGTATGCCCTTCGAGGATATCCAATTCCTCCTAATATAAACTACCCAAAGCATCGAAGGGAGAAGTCATGAACTAACGTTGGTCATATATCTAAGATCCTCTCGGATGAATCATAACCATTAGATCATTTGTAGTGGAAAGATAGAGTTATCACGAATCACGAAGTAATGTTAATCGTTGAACTACTCTGAGAGCATTCTCAACCGTTAGATCAAGCACAGTGGAAGGATAGCGTAAGGTGTACTAAAAAATTGACAACAAGTGGTCACCACAACTTTATGAATTATTTGGTAGGTAAACACTCTGGAGGGATTGAAATACCTCAGAGTTCTAGTAACCCGAAGTTCCAGAGAGCTGAAGCTTCGAAGTAATATCTGATCATCCGTTGAGAAGGAAGATTTATGGTCGAGATCCTAAAAAATGCACAATGAGAATGCAATTAAAAAAATGTCTTGTTGAGATTACGTGGACCGTCCACTCAACCACAGATTAAGACAAAACAATCTGATCTACAAGTAAATAGATAATAAGTACTTTGGTGAAATTTGGTCTGGAAGAGATGGAAGACTGCAAAGGTCAGAGTCCTAAAATGCCAAAGTTATGAAATGAATGAGAACCGATCATCATGCAAATAAAACACGATCGCCCAATATAATATATGCACTTCAGCGAAATGCACTCCGGAAGGTTGAATGATTGCAAAGGCTGGAAGTCCCGAAGGATGAAGTTACGAAGTAATGACAGTCATCAATCTCAATGTGAAATCAATATGTGACCGTTGATCTTGATAAGTGATTAAGCAATCGTTTGGCTTAACACCTGGTCACCATATGTGGTCATATGGAATAGAGGTCTGAAAAGTTTCTGTGTGAAATTTAACACACATAATGAGAAATTTATCTTGGTCAAGAAGGAACGTTAAACTACATAGGATCTGGACGTTGCCATTGTTTATATTAAGTAACTCAATACATGTTATGCATTAGAGAGCTAATAAAAAATCTTAGATCTGATCAATGAAAATTGAGAATGAAATAAAGAGGCTTGGCATCAAGTTAAAAACAAAATTGATCCATATATGTGATCGATTTACGAAAAGCACTCTCACTAAATTAAAATCCTTCACGATAATGTTTGAATAATAATAGAGTTTATTGTTAATTTAAAATGAAGAGGTGTGATGGTCCAAACAAAGGGACACAATTCTTCATATCTCACACTAGTTGGAAGGTTATATAAACAAGAAAGAATGCTGAGAAGAAAGTGTCTCTGTAGTCCAAATCAAAAGATCAAAATAGAAGCATAGTCCAAGAAGAAGAACCAATGATACTTATGTAGTGAGGGTGGAAGGGAGGAGCACAGAAGGATCCATATCCTTTACTAAGTAAGTTTAATTTAAGGGATTTGGTGCTTCCTAGGGTTGGTGCCCTAAAGACAAGGGAGTTACTGCTTCCTAGGGTTGGTTCCCTAAAGACAAGGGAGTTGGTAATTCTTAGGGTTGGTTCCCTAAATATAATGGAGTTGGTGCTTCCTAGGGTTGGTTCCCTAAATACAAGGTAGTTGGTTCTTCCTAGGGTTGGTTCCCTGAAGAAGGGGATTTGTGTCTCCTAGAGTTGGTGCTCTGAAAAGGATTGGTGTCCTTCACTATTTCTTTATAAAACCTTGTAATTTCTATTAATTATATATTTATAATTGATTTTAAATAAAATTCCATTGTTGATCTTTTGTGGTAAATAACAAAATATCAAAGTAAATGCTAATTGTTGAAAAAGGGAAATATTGATTCACCCCCCCTCCTAGTATTCCCAACAATTGGTATCAGAGTGAGTGCCTTAAACATAGTCTAACAATTGGAAAGTAGATTCTGAAGATGGATCGGCAAGAGGGAATGTCTAACAACAAAGAACCATTGTTCAATGGAGGTGGCTATTCTCTATGGAAAATACAAATGAAAATCTTCATGTTGGCTCTCGGTTTTGATATCTAGCAATCTGTTGTAGATGGTTACACTGCACCAACTACTCCACCCAGAGATGCTGCAGGAAATAAAATATGCAATGAAAACTCAAGAGAAGTTAATGCAATTCTAGGAGGGTTGACAAATTCTATATGTGTGAAGGTTATGCATTGTAAGTCATCCAAATAAATCTGGGACAAATTGGAGGTTGTATATGATGGAGATATCAAAGTAAGGGAAGCCAAAGTACAAACCTTAATACTCCAAGAGCTTTGATCCTAAAATCTGAAAATGAAAGAAGAATAGAACATTGTTGAATAATTTCATAGGATAGATGAAGTGGTTAATTCAATCATAGCAGCAGCAGAAGAACTTATAGATAAACCTATTGTGCAAAATATCTTAAGGTCATTACCTATGAGATATGATACCAAGATTTCTACAATTGAACATAGGCCAGAACTTGAAAAACTCACAGTTGATCAACTTCATGCAATTTTTACATCATATGAGATGAGAACAGGGAACGAAAAACCATCAAAAGATGAAACATCCTTTAAGGAATCTAAAGTAAAGAAGAAACATAAACATATGTCTCATAAAGATCAGTTAGGCATATCATATGTAGAAGAGGCCAACTTTATAAAGAAACCCCAAAAAGGATTTGGAAAATATAAAGGAAAGTTACCTTTCAAATGTTTCAACTATGGTAGAATTAGACACTTTGCTAACAAATGACCATATCCCAAGTAGGAGGAGAATTTTGAAGAAGCCCAAAACTAGAGAAACCAATACAAGAAGAAATTTTATATGAAAAATAAAAACTTCTACTCTAAAGAAGACATCAACTCTTCAAACATGAGTAAAGATGAATCTTCAAAGCTTTTATTTATGGGAATGAACACTCAAAATAATGATGTAGATGATGAACAAAAATATGAATTTGAAGGAGAAGTAAACCTAGAAGAAGAAATGACTAGTCATCTGGAGGAACTAAGAAAGTATAAAAAGAAGAACAAGTTATTGAGGGAACAACTTCAAGAATTTGAAGAATCACATCAATCAAGTGAAATAGATGCATCAATAATCAGAATAGATCATCTGTGATTTGAAGTCCCAACTCATAGAAGCTAAAATATTTGAAGTCATTTCAAAACAACTTAGTGATAAATAAAAAGTATGTGAGAAACTAGAAGATGATATTAAGATGCTAAAAAGTGAACTTGGAAAAGAAAATAAGATATCAAAATTTGAAAATAGTTCAAAAATATTGGATGAAATTCTCAGTAGTCATAGGTCACCAAACAACAAGACTGGTTTGGGATACACCCAAGACTCAACCACTACATCAAAAGGATCATCCAAAAGGCCAATTAGTTACGTGGATGCTATACAAATATCCTTAAGAAAAGAAGATAATAATGCAAAGATGATACCATTGAAAAATTTTAGACATAAACAAAAATCAACACTCCCTACTAGAGTAAAATATGACAAGAAAAATGCAATCACCAGAAGAAATCCCCCTAATAAATATCTATTTATTGGATATTGTTACTCTTGCAATAATTTTGGACACAAGGTAGTACATTGCAAAGCTTATGGACAATACAATCGTAGAAATTTCCTAAGATATAAGAACAATAAGTACAATATAGAGAAGAGAAACTATAACTCATTTTCTCCTTTGCAACACTTCAATATTGAATGCCAAAAATGCAACAACTATGGCCATAAAACCAGAGAATGTAGATTACCAATGCAATCCCAGAGTATAGTAAACCCTAATAAACAAAATAAGAAGATATGGAAAAGAAAACATGAATTACAAAGCAAGAAAAATGATGCACCTAAAGTTGATGAAGTTAATAGTAGAAGAATAGTGGGTAAAGACTCTAATAAGGAAGATAAAAATCAATTTTTTTGCATATAAAGTGAATCAAGCTCAAGAAAGGAGGGTTCCTAAAGAAGAATATGAAACAATTGTATTTCTTAATCATGTCCTGCAAATCAATAGTCCACTACCCAATAAGAGAAATAGAAAAAGGAAAAGATAAAGAAGAAGAAGAAGTTTTTGTTACACAAAATAGTTATGATGATGATGAATCTTTAATAGTAGACCAACCAAAAGAGTTGAGTGATGATGATCTCATAAGTTTTCGAATTTTATTTTAATGATCCTCTGGAACTCCTTCTCAAAAATTAGAAACAAAGAAGGGAAGGAGAAATTAGGGAAGACTTAAAATTGTTCTTGTTTATACTCCTATGAGTATTGAAGCACAAAAAAATGAATAAATAACTAGGATCATCGAAAGCATCATGGTTTGATTGTATAGCTCTATGCAAGTTCTGACATGGTTTGGTCCTGGTCTTCATCTTCCCAGGATTAGTGTCAGTTATGTATTCTCTCAGCGGAGTTATGGTTTCTGAGGCAGATCTGTCATGGTACATAGCCAATATATATCGAAGGATCCTGATAGGAAGAGCATATTATTCTTGAAACAATTGATCTATGTTCTAGTTGAGAAGTAGTATCCGAAGCAGAAGAAAATTGCAGTGATAGCATAGTGTTCATCTTGTAGAGAAGACAGAGGGAGTTATTCTTCTTTCCATGATTAGGTGTAGCAACATGATTCCAGGGGGAGAGATGCATAGACAGGGGGAGCATCACCTCAGGGGGAGTATCATCCTAAAGGGAAAAAGGAAACATTCTTTTTTGTCATTTTTGTCAAAGGGGGAGAATGATCAGTAAAATCTAGTTAAAGATTAAAAAAGGGTATTTACTGTGTTGCCATCAATGCCAAAGGGGGATAATGTTGGACTCAATATCTTGTTATTTTCATTGATGTCAATAATATGGTAGTATGTAGAGTTTACGTCAAATATTATATGCATAAATTATGTCAAAAAGTTAGCAAAGAATGAAAATGTCAAACAGTATGCAAAGATTCAAGATCAAAAGGAAGGACATTAATTGAAGCTCGGAAGGGAAAACACATTGCAGAATGATATCGGGATCAAAATCCCCACAGGAAAACTCCAAAAGATTCAAGGAAGAATCATGTTCATTGATATAGTTTTCAGGATTAATAACAACCATGAGATTAGTTAGAGCCACTGATCAAATCCAAGTCGAAGTATAACGTAAGTTTCGGGACATTGGAGACAAGGAACGAAGTCCCTGATTAAAGGAAAATCATCAAATAACATCGGGAAACATCTCATCCATTGGATTAAAGATGAGTAGAACTGGTCAACTTCGGTGTTGACCAATTAAGTGAAAAGGAGTTCGAATTGAACTAGAATTCACGAAGCCTGAATTCACGAAGAAACTCCAACCATCTAATCTAAGGAACACTTTGGGAAATATCCTGGCAGTTGGATCGAGTAAAGTGGAAGGATAGTATAAGAAAGGCCAAAGGCCTGAGATCTTGAATAGTTGAATTGCCGACAATCGCTGGATCATGTTAAGATTTTTGTGTTAAATAAATATTGTTAGATGAAGTTAAGCTACTCAAGGATTATTCTTTGGGGAATCTCACTCTAGGAGAATCGAAAAGTGGGAAAAAGTGAATAAACCTGAAGTCCCGAAGGATGAAATGAATATGGACCATTGATATAAAAATGATCACAATTGTTGGATGAATCCAAGTGGAAGGATAGAGTAAGCACTTCCATGTTGACCACTTCGGCGTTGAACAACTTCGGTGAAAATTGGAGTAACAATTACCCGGACCTCTGAAACCCTGAAGTCTCGAAGTCATGAAATTCCATTAACCGTCAGATCAGAGGAAGAGCAGGGAAATCCTGTCAACCATTGATCTATTCATAGCATGCCAAGGAGGAAACTAGTCAACTCCGACGCTGACCACTCCGGAGAAAAAGAGACTAGAATGGGTAAGTGTACCTAAAGGCCGAATCCCTGAAGTCATGAAAAACATTGATCTAGAGTGAAATATGATAGTCGTTAGATCATAGTTGCGTAGCAACAATCAAATTTGATGCCGACCACTTCGGTGAAAATAATCGAAGAACAGGTAAGATTACCTATAGGTCGAAGCCCCAAAGTCATATCAATTGTTGATCTAGAGTAAAACATGAGAATCGTAAGATCACAAGGATACGGTCAACTTCGACATTGACCACTTCGAAGTAAAATCATTTAGAACATGTAAGTTCACCCGAAGGCTGTAGTTATGAAGTCATGAAGAAAGACACATGGTCCACATAGTAAGAGCCCACATCATCATAGCCCACATCGGCAAGGACACCTGGTGCAACCAAATGATGATAAGTGTCAAGGTCCAGTTAGAATTTTAAGTATATGTAGCTCATGAATCTAATTGACACATGGCAGCCACTTGGCTAGTGCCACATCAAAAATGACATCAACAAGCCACGTCACTCTGGGAGTATGCCCTTCAGGGATATCTAATTTCTCCTAATAGAAACTACCCAAAGTGCCAAAGGGCGAAGTCACAAAGTAACGTTAGTCATAGATCTAATATCCTCTAGGATGAATCATGACCATTAGATCAAGTGTAGTTGAAATATAGAGTAAGCACGAATCACGGAGTAAGTCTAATCGTTGATCTACTCTGGGATCATTCTCGACCGTTAGATCAAGCGCAGTGGAAGGATAGCGTAAGGTGTACTAAACAAATAATAGCAAGTGGTCACCACAACTTTATGATTTATTTGGCAGGTAAACACTCCGGAGGGATTGAACTACCTCGGAGTTCTAGTAACCCAGAGTCCCTGAGAGTCAAAGCTCCGAAGTAAGATATGACCGTCCATAGAGAAGGAATATTCACAGTCGAGATCCTAAAAAGAGAACATTGAGAAGGCCATTAACAAAACGTCTTGTTGAGGTTATGTGGATCGTCCACTTGACCACATATTAAGACAAAACCATCTCATCTATGAGTAAATAGATAATACGTACTTCGGTGAAATTTAGTCTGGAAGACGGCAAAGGTCAGAGTCCTGAAATGTCGAAGTTCTGAAATGAACGAGAATCGTTCATCATGCAAATAAAACATGAATATTCGATATAATATACACACTTTGACAACATTCACTCTGGAAGGTTGAATGATTGCAAAGGCTAGAAGTATCGAAGGACAAAGTTACGAAGTAATGACAATCGTCCATCTCAATGTGCAAGTAATATGTGACCATTGATATTGATAAGTGATTAAGAAATCGTTTGGATTAGCACCTATTCAACACCATTGGTCATATGGAATAGAGGTCCCGAAGAGTTTCTTTGTGAAATTTAACACACACAATGAGAAATTTATCTTGGTCAAGAAGGAACATTAAACCAAATAGGATCTGGGCGTTGTCATGATTTATCTTAAGTAACTCAATACATGTTATGCATTAGAGAGCTAATAAGAAAGCTTAGATCTGATCAACGAAAATTGAGAATGAAATAAAGAGGCATGGGATCGAGTTAAAAGAAAAATCAATCCATATCTGTGATCGATTTATGAAAATTACTCTCACTAAATTAAAATCCTTCACGATAATGTTTGAATAATAATAGAGATTATTGCTAATTCAAAATGAAGAGGTGCAATGGTCCAAACAAAGGGACACAATCCTTCATAGCTCACACCAGTTGGAGTATTATATAAACAAGAAAGAATGGTGGGAAGAAAGTGTCTTTGTAGTACAGATTAGAAGATAAAATTAGAAGCAGAGTCTAAGAAGAAGAACCAATGATACTTATGCAATGAGGGTGGAAAGGAGGAGCATGGAAGGATTCATATCCTTTACTAAGTAAGTGTAATTTAATGGCGTTGGTTCTTCTTGGGGTTGGTTCCCTAAAGACAAGGGAGTTGGTGCTTCCTAGGGTTGGTGCCCTAAAGATAAGGGAGTTGGTGCTTCCTAGGGTTGCTTCCCTAAAGATAAGGGAGATGGTGCTGCCTAGGGTTGGTTCCCTAAAGACAAGGGAGTTGGTGCATCCTAGGCTTGGTGCCCTAAATAAGGGGATTTGTGTCTCTTAGAGTTGGTGCTCTAAAAAGGATTGGTGTCCTTCATTATTTCTTTATAAAACCTTGTAAATTATGTTAATTATATATTTATAATTGATTTTAAATACAATTCCATTGTTGATCTATTGTGGTAAATAACAAAATATCAAAGTAAATGTTAATTATTGAAAAAGGGCAATATTAATTCACCTCCCATTCTTAGTATTTCCAACAGTTGTTGTGCTCTCTGTGAGAGACAATTATCCTTTGTATGTCCTTCCAAAAGGCATGCAGCACACCATACTTCATTCTGTCATGTAGATAGATTCTTTATTGTTTGTTGTAAATGTTCTATTTTCTCCTCAAGTCTCTCAGTCATTGAAGAATTTGACGACCCATCATCATATGACTCGACTCGTTTTGATTTCTGTAACACATCTTCAAAGCAAGTTATCTCATATAAGCGTAGCAGAGAATGGATTTGTGGCAATAGCCCGACTATATACCATTGGACCAGCAAGCTCTGGTCGATTCTTGTCAAAATTTGGATCAAGAGGTCTTTGAATATTTTAGCATACTCTCTTACCAACTCACTCGGTCTTTGTTTTATTTCTTTTAACATTTGGGCCGCGAGATGTGTAACATCATGAATTTTAAAAAATGTTAAGAAGTTGTTCTTTATTTATGCTTTTCAGTGAGTTTGTTTTTCTGTGTAGTTCATAAACCATGTTAAAGTGCGGTGTCACATAGTAGCTTTGAATTGTGTCATTTGCTTGTCTTCATTTGTAATGTCAACAACATCCCAAAAATTTTCGCACACAAACCAGTGGTTTTTTGGGTCCTCCTCTCCTTCATAAATTGGGATGTGGTTAAATCCCATTTTGAATTTCTTGTTAGGAATTCTTTGTTTTCTTAGTATTTGAGCTAGCACAACTTTCGAATGAGTTGTAGAATCCTCTGTTCATTTTTTGTTTGCATCCTTTATTGGATGGTACTTGAGAAACAATTGTTTCTTCTAAAGTATAGAGAATGCCTCCTCAGTTTGAGAGATTCGATCTTTAAATTCGATTAACCATTCTTCCAAAGGGTGTGTTGCTTCATGACTACAATTAATTTCTTCTCTTGAAATTAGATTTGGTAGGGGGGTCGAGTCTGTGAGATCCTTAATTTGGATAATCATATTGTTAACTTCATTTTGTTATGGTTCGACAATGAGTGTGTCTCATAGGTTTCCATGATAGTCTATTATGTACCATAATCTTGCAGATTGGTCATTGATATGAAGTCTTTTTTGGAAAAATTATCTTATTCGCGAGCTGGTTTCTGGTGCAAGAGAAGTATGTAAAGCCGGTCTAGATTCTTCATAGTCCATTATTTCTAGTTCTTCATCTGATTGATGGATGTTCAGTTGTGCATCATTACTTATATCGGGGGTCATTAAGGCTATTGTTATTTCCATCTCTGGTTGATCTATTTCTAACTCAGGCTTCTCATGTGCTCTATCAGGCTGACCCTCTCCTATAATTTTTCTATTCGACTTTTGGTTGTTCCATTGGTTATGAAGTTCTTCTCGTTTATGTTGCCTTTTATCCCGTTATAGTTTCTAGATATCTGTGGATTTCTTATATGCATGCTTCCCTCTCAATGACATTTAGGCTTGGAAAACACTACCTCAAGTATGTTTGTTTTATGGAATCTCACAATTTCGATCAACCCCTCATTTTCGACCCGACTTACTCTAGGCCAGTAGCAGTAGGCATGTTTATTTCTTCAAGAAGTAGTCCTAGGCTTCTCTTGTATCTTTTCACTTTACGTCAATAAATACTTCCCTCTTTTCGTTTCTTTCTTGGAAATTAATATTTTGTAACGGTGTACCTACTCTAGGTCAGTATTCAACAATGTCACCAACTCCCTTGTCGAGGACAAATTTATGAAGGAGTGTCATAAATATGAAAAAATATCCTTTGTGCAATTCAATGTAAATTGTTTCTTTTATTTTATCGAGAGATGTTCGATATTCAATGGCTTGTTCTAAAATATAGTCTTCAATAATTATTTTGAGCCAATCGTGCAGATTCGTTCTTCCTCCATTCAGAAACTTTAGGAATAACTTCTCATCAACTGTCAGATTACACATTACCTGATTTGTTAAGGTGTTGGAATAGGGATTCTGGGATAGCTTCAAGGAATCTTGCAGGTGTCTATCAAAAGAACCGCAATCGTGCTTCTTCTGATGAGATGTTGTTCCTTCTTGCATAATTTTTGATGTATCTTTGAATTTTGCACTCCCATCATTCGTGTAAGTCTTGTAGAGTTAGCATTTATGTAAATTTATACATGCCCAAGTCTAGTACTACCGACAACAGAACCAATGTTGTAATCTAGGGAAAATCAGGGAGATTTACTGGTAGATCCTTACATAGACATCATAGAAGATACAACCTATTAAATAGAGTCGACTAACCCCTACAACAGCTGTTAAAAATCAGAATGTCATCAAGATACATGTTGATAAGATTTCCCATAAATTAGTTCAATACCGCATTCATCAATATCATTAAAGTAATAGGTGCATTGGTCAATCCAAATTCCATAACATGCCATTCAAATATTCCATCCTTTGTATTGAACATTGTATTCCACTCATCACCTTCCCTTATCTGAGTTTGATAGTATTCACTCTTCAAATCTATTCAAATCTATCTTTGAAAATTACTTCATCCCACTCAAGAAATCCATTAGGTCATTAGTCCTTCCATTCTTGGTAAGGGAAACCAATACTTGATAGTATTCTTGTTAATAAATCATTAATCAATTCACATTCACCATTCACCACCCTTCTTTAGTGTCAAGATTTCTAAGACAATGCAAGGAATTAAACTTTCTCAAATCAATCCTCTATCAAGTAATTCCTACACCTATCTATTTAATCCATTGCTTTCAGTAGGAGTCATTTGGTAAGGATCCTTATTAGGCAGGATTTATCCTGGAATCAAATCAATTTGATGTGAAATACTTCTCATGGGAAGCATTACCATTGACATATCATTGAAAAAAATCCATGCAAACTCATCTAACAAATTTTCATTCTTCATTGGCACCTGACTCTTTTCCTCGTCTTCTTGTACCTTCTTTGGAAACATGGCCAGAAATCAATTTTCCTTATTTTTTTCCTTCAAAATTTCTTTCATTGAGCACAACATTACACAACTACTTATGCTTCCATTACATCAATATCACTACTATCCATTGTCGCTGTCTCCTCTTCCACCAATTGCTCTAGACTATAAGTTTGTCCAGCCTTATTGAATTCATATGTTTTTCCCATACCATCATGGAGAACCGTCCTATGAAAAATACATAATCTTCCCAAAAAAACATGACATGCATCCATTTCCGCCACATCACATAATACATGGTCATTGAAGTTGTTGATCTAGAAAATCAATAAGCATTGATCCATCATAGTGATTTGTTGATTGTTGGGCCCTTTGTTTTGTTGGTTAGAAGTTGTGCACAATAGTTTGCAGCTTCATTTTGGAGAATGGAAGTTGCGCAAGTTGTTGTGAAGCTGGAAAATGCAAGAAAGGAAGAAACAAAAAATGGTTAAAGGGACAATAGAATATCAACAACAAGATCAAGAAAAGAAAGAACTCTTGAGTTCTTAACCAGGAAGATCATATTATATATAGAAGACTGATGTGATTGTAATAGGATAATAATGAATAATGATAGGGTAATAGTGAAAGGTCGATGGAAGGGATGTAATTTCATTATTATATCATGTTAGTCCAGAGCTATTACTTTCTTGTCATAACTATTGATAGTATGATGAGATTCACTAATGTAATGGGACAATACTATATCATAGTTGAATATGGATATTTGGGTGAGGACCAGATAAATAATGTATCAGATTTTGGTATTATCAATATAAACAAAGGCCTAAATTTTGAATCTACATCTTGTGTATTCAGTCTTAATGTATGAATGGAATGTTTTTATTTATTACCTTTATGTCTGATGTACCTACATGCTTCTTTATGAATGGAAATACAACTCTGTTTGTTTATTTCCCAGTTAGGAATTTCTCAGGATTGTTACAGGTTTAGTCTATTCTGTGCAAGATTATAGTGAGTCTTGATACCTTAGAGGCCTGTCTAAGTATTCTCCTTACCCTTCCCTCTCTTTCATGTCTCAGTTTCTCTTTGGGTGAGACTTCTTCCCTCCTAGGAAGATGAAAATTCCAGCGCTCTAGACTACCTTGGTACCTTTTGTTGGTAACCTAAGAAGGACCCTCGTCTGAACACTTTTGTGCCAACAAAATTGTTCTGTTGCATGGAACTATGATTTAAAAGGGAACTTGTGAGGAGAATGCTTCCACAGATCTATAGATTTGAGATTAAACAATGGTGGGAAAAAAATTGTGATGCCTTTATATGGAAGGAAGCACAGATGTGAGAAAAAAGTGAGAGGAATACGAGATATTTTGTCTTTTAATAAAAAAGTTCGAGTGACCAATATGATATATTCTGGGTTAAATTTATGGAAGAACTATTCCATTTGATAGATAGGCTACAAGAAGCTCCAGAATTCCAAGAACATGTCAAGAAGACATGTGCTTGGGATACAAATAATATCACATCACTTCATTAGCTGGATCACCAGATCAGGCGAGTAGTCTTTATCTGGGTTTGCACGAATCTGGAGGGATACATTGTTGAATTTGCAGCCAAGAATCACCAATCTTTTTCACGCATGGAAGAAATTTTCAAGAAAGGTGGGCATGACAAATTTTTGAGGGAAATTACCCTACAGATCAAAGTATTCTTGATGGAGGAGGGGACAATAACTAATCCCTCAACCGAGATGGTAGCCTAGACACCTACACTTGAGGTAGGGTGATTTGGGGGTAGGATCATGACCTGAGAAGGGGGAAGGGTTCCTTGACAGATGGGGGAATATCAAGAAATGAATGCAACAAATGAGCGAGCCTTAAGGAGAGACACCATTGTTGAGAAGTGGTGGCATGGAAAAGTAAAGAAAGAAGTGAAGCAGTCCGAGGTGGTGTGGAAAGAAATCATATCAAGAGGAACAGATGAAGGAAGGAAGGAAGAGTTGAGGAAGGTGAGAAGAAAAGAAAGACTAGTTAGTCTAAGATTGCAGCAGAGAGAAGCACAGAGAGGAAGGAGTCCCCAGATGGGTGGATGAGAAGAAGAATATAGAGAAGCAAGGGAGGACGAAGAAGTTCTAGACCTTGTGGGAGATCTAGAAGATTCATCCCTGATAATAGAAAACATCGGGAACCATGCAGAGAAGGATGCTCCAGAGGAAGAGAATGAGACCCCCCAGATCAAAGAAACCTTCCTAGAAGTCAGTGGAACAATACACGAATCACTCATCCCCCAAGTTTCCTCTATACCTATGGTAAATTCGACACCACCTAATTATGTTATTTCTATTCCTTCACAGCCAGTTAGTTAGAATCAGTCTGTAAGTGTAAACACTGGGAGGATATTGGGATCCCCAAACGTATCGCAATCAGGACCGTTAGGTTTTGATTCTAATAGGAATAGTGAGACCCACAATGGTTGGACATGTGGAAGGATCGATCGCTCGATACCCAAAATTATGGGGTAAAGGGAATGAAGATGTAAAGAAAAATTAGTTCTTGTGTGAAGCCATCTGGAGGTCTAGAGGGACTCTCGATGCATATAAGTTAGTATAATTTTAGACTACCTTGAGGGGTCATGCTCTCAAAAGGTATATGAAGGATATTGAACCTGGGCTTCAAGGAAAAGCATTCACCCTTGGCCAAGTTATTTTGAAGTTCATTGCTGAATTCAAACTACCTCAGTCAGAGCAACAAGATCTCTCCGAGTTGCGAGAGATTCAACAAAGGGAAGGAGAATCTGCCTGGGATTACAACCAAAAATTCAAGGATGATATTGGGAGGCTAGCGCATCCAATTCACAAAGATGACCAAAGGGAATGATATATCAAAGGATTACTACCTCTGATGAGAATTCCTTTAACAAAACAACGGATAGCCACGTTAACAGAATCCTTGGAACAATCGATGAAGATCGAAGCCATGGAAGGTTATCTAGGTAGCCTGAGAATGACTAGGCCCCCAGTAGATGCAAATTTGTCGCAAATTCGGGGATACGTATCAGTGCTAATGGAAAATATTCAAGAATTAACCACACAAAGACCAGGACACCCTTAGGTTTGGTGCACAGGATGCTACATAGAAGGGAATCTAGAAAATGAATGTTCGTGCATAAGGGGAATGAGACCTATTCAAAACATGATGGGGCCTTCAGGACCCACGGGAAGAGTTGAAAAAGTATCTGTGACTCCACCATTCCATACACCGGGGTTGTATAATACCTTCCTAGGTGCTCCAACCCCTCCGAAAATGGAGTATTGTGAGATTTGTCGGATACAGGAACATGCACCAAGGCAATGTCCTATTATGAAGAAGTACACAAATGTGCCCAATAAAATACATTGTGAGTTTTTCACATCTACGACCCATGCCAAAAGTCAATGTAGAGCATTTTACACACTTGCTGACAGATCAAACTGGACATCATTCAAAGTAAATGAAGCCCCTCAAGGACCTAGAAGAGGCCAGGGAGGAGGGGCTGAAGGTGGATTTATAGGACGGAGAAATAGAGGCATAGGGTTGAGCACATGCTACAACTGCAAAGAACAAGGTCATTTTTCCAAAGACTACCCTCACCCCAGACGACCATGGTGCTCGCACTGCAGGAATAATGGGCATAGAACCAGAGACTATCCATAACTCATCGCAAAGTGGGAAGATCAGATTCATCAACATGGAGCTAATATCATAAGATCATAATTAAAAAGCGGAATTGAGGGACAACTACCAAATATTAACATCATCACTTGCATAGAAGAAAATATTGGGGTAGATGCAAACAATCAACTCAAGATTCAGAAAGTTATTCCCAAAGATGACAGGTATGATCCTGTAAAACAAACTTTGTTTTTCAAAAATTCAATAGATATATTTAAGAGTGTCCCCATTCCAGAAGTAATAGAGAATCCTCTTAGAGCTTCTTTTCAATCTAACCCTGTGCAAGCCCCTACCTCATTACCAACACCCAGGAATTCTGCAATTCCAAGAAAACACCATGAGCAGTCTCAAAGTCTAATGAATCTTTGGTTTCAATTATTCTTTGATATCCTAGGGGATGAACAACTTATTGAGAAGGTGTTCAACACCTTTTATTTGATATATGGGAACGAGGTAACCCCAAAAGCCATAGTAAGGACTAACCTTCTTGAGAAGAATACCCAAAGAATACAAAGAAGAAAGGTGTGAACTAGAAAATAATTTAGGTTCGAAGCCCAACTAGATGAGATTGAAATCAATGATGTCATGCTAAATTTGGGATGAGATGTTAACATCCTACCCAAAAATACCTAGGAAGATTTGGGAAAACCTCAGTTAGTATATTCCCCCATCCAGTAGAGAATGGAAAATCAGTATTGCATCTTCCGAGTAGGAAGGATGGAAAATTTGGAAATAGATGTTGCGGGAGTTAATACCACAACTGATTTTGAGGTGATTGAAATCATGGGAGATAAGGATCCCAACCCTGCTCTACTCAAGATTGATTAGGCATATGACAATTGTGCTATCATTGATCTAAAGAGGGACATCATGAAATTTGAAGAAGATGTCATAAAAGTAGTTCATCCCTTAGATCCTTATTTGGGGCCTAGATATATTGAACCAGTGGACCATAATATGGATTCAGAGGCCCTTGACCAATTATACATCGTCACAGTAGGCACGAGACCAGATTACATAAATCCTATGGAAGATGGATTAGTAAGTTGGGGAATCATACAATCTATTGATGAGGATTCATAAGCAGCGTTTGACAGTTGGAAACAAGGTTCATATGAGCGATTCTAAAGGCGATGTGCAACTTTCAAAGAAATAAGATGGATTGGAACTGAGGTCAAATAACCCCCTACATACAATGGTACCTCAAAGGTACATAATTTTCTCTCCAGCATGGAATAAAATGTAGTGGAGGAACAAAGGATCTTTTTTCTTAACTTAGCCTTGCAAGATACCCCCACTAGATGGTGGGCCACCCATAAAGCCTTGATTATAGTGTGGGAGGATGCAAAACAAGTCATCTAATGTCGATTCCAAGGGAGGGATTGGATGAAAGAATAAATGAAGATAGATTTCCGAGATGAAAAATTGTTCGACTGATGATCTAGCCCTCATATTCATATTGAACATTGCTTAAAGTAGTGGAGAGTTGTAGAGGTACGCTCTCACCTATGGGTCCAGGTATTTTTCCATTCATTAGGGCCTATTTCAAGGGCCCGGTATATACATGAGGAGACTAGAAGAAAAACTAAATGTTGGTAGATCTTGCAAGAACAATTTTTCAAGGATTTCTCCTTTACAATTAAGTATCCCGAGCTTAACATTGTCCTTCAAAGAATCAAGGAAATGATTTTTACCGACATTTTTAAGAAGAGATCAAGTCCAGTAATATGTGATGACCATGTTCACTTACTTCAGTCTAGTCCAAGTCTTGAAATTGATAAGATATATGTACCTTGTTGTAAAGTTGAGAGAGACCTAGAAAACCCTGATAGTTTAGAAGAGCTTAGAAACTTAGACATTAAAGAAACTGAAGGAAGTAGAGAGATTTAGTATACCATACCTAGTCACACCTGTAGATCCTATAATCACCCACTGAAGTTGTGGAAATTCAATATAGGGAGCGTAGAGAATCCTAAGATAGCTTATATAAGAGATTACTAGGATGAGCAAGCTATGGACGAAGTACATAGTCTGTTGTTGGAGTATGAGGATTTGTTTCTGAAAACATTCTCGGAACTAAAAGGCATAAAGGGATCCATGGGAGAAATGAAAATAGAGTTGAAACCCGACTCAAGACCTTTGAAGAATAGACCATACCACCTCAACCATAGAATAAAATAAAAGGTTAAGAAATAAGTGGACATTATTCTTGCGGCAGGGCTTATTTTCCCTATTGAAGAAGCGGAATGGATTAGCCACATAGTTATTCAAATTAAGAAAGGCATAGAAGACATTCAGGTCTGTGTGGATTACAGGAGTCTGAATTATGTGTGTGTGCATGATCTTTTTCCCACACCTTTCAATGACGAGGTATTAGATCAAGTTGCGGGAAAAGAATCCTATTCGTTTACAGACTGATTCTTGGGATATCATCATGTCAGAATCATAGAGGAAGACAAGAAGAAGACTACATTCATAACCGAATGGGGATCATTTGCATACAATGTAATGCCCTTTGGTTTGAAGAATTCCCCTGCAATTTTCTCTCAAATTGTGATAGCAACATTTTAAGAATTCATCCACAAGTTTGTAGAATTCTATATGGATGATTGGATAGTGTACATCCTATTAAAATATCATGTCATCCTACTTCGGTTAATGTTTGATAGATGTCATGAAATGCAATATCTCTAAATCTAAGAAAGTGTATTTTCTGTGTACCTCATGGCAATCTATTAGGCCATATTGTATGCAAAGAGGGAGTCCTGGTAGACCCAGCTAAAGTTGCGATCATTCTGAACATGTTTCCACCTACAAGTGCCAAATTGTTGTTCTCCACACTAGGACTTATAGGATATTACCGCAGGTCCATCAGAAGATATGCAACTATTACAACACCCCTTGATAAATTGTTGAAGAAGTATGAATTGTTCTAATGGATGCTTGAGTGTGACAAGGAATTTGACACTCTGAAAGAGAAACTAAGTAGTGCACCAATCTTGATATTTCCAAACTGGGAAATTGAATTCCATGCATGTACATGTGGATGCATCGGGCATCGCCCTGGGAGCCATTTTAGCACAACCAGGGGAAGGAAATATGGACTACCCTATTTAATTTGCAAGCAGAAAACTATTGCAAGATGAGCGCAACTACACAACCACTAAAAGGGAAGGTTTGGCTATGATTTATGCATTAAATAAGTTTAGGAACTACTTATTAGGCTCTCATTTCAATTTTTTCACTAATCATTCTACATTGAAGTACTTAGTGAATAAACCAGTGTTGGAGGGAAGAATTTGCATATGGCTATTATTGTTTCAAGAATTTTCATTTGAAGTGATTGTCAAACCAAGAAGATGAAATGTAGGTCTAGATCACCTTTCTAGGTTGGATTCAGGGGAAAGTGGTGGAGTAGTGGATGATCAACTCCCAGATGTAGACCTGTTCCGGATTGAGTCCATTCTAGAGTATCTTGAAGACATTGTTGTCTTCCTCAGTACAAGAACCTACCCAGAAATGTACTCCACAACCCATAAGCGACATATGGGGGTTCACACAGTAGACGATCAATTGATTTTCAGGAAAGTTTACAAATTGGGACTCGACAACATCCTTAGGAGATGTGTCTTAAACCATGAAAGGTAGGATATCCAGTGGGAATACCACAGTGGATTTGTGGGAGGAAATGTTGGAGGTAATGCCACTGCATAGAAGTTACTTCACGCTAGGTTATGGTGGGCCACATTATTTAAAGATGCTAAGGAATACACTAGATCTTGTGACACTTGAAAAAGAGTAGGAAAGTCATCTTGCAGAGATGAATTACCCCTTCAGCTAGTCATAGCACTTCAAGCATTTGAGAAGTGGGTTGTGGATTTTATTAGACTGATCAACCCCCCAGATAAGCACTCAAAGGCCAGATACATCATTACCACAACTGATTACCTTACAATATGGCCTGAAGCAGAGGGAGTCCAAGATTGTTATACATACACAGTTGCTATATTTATCTTCGAGAATGTTATCACTCAATTTGGATGTCTTAGAACTATAACCAGTGATCAAGGTACTCATTTTATCAGTAGTACAAGTGCAGCGTTAACAACTGAATTTATTGCACAACATCATAAGATCATCCCTTACCATATGCAAGCTAATGGTATGGTAAAAGCCTTTAATAAAATTATGTAAAGAGGACTCACAAAAGTATGTTGCGCAAAATGGGAGGACTGGGATGGGATGATAGAGTTCCAAAAATCTTATGGACTTACAGGACAACCATGAAGAAGTTACACAGATACACCCCATTTCAGTTGGTCTATGGAAAAGAAGTGGTTGTACCTTCATAATTTATCACCCCTAGTATTTATATAGCACATGCTACACACATGATAGATGATGAATAACTTGTGCAAAGGATTGCAGACTTGCAAAAACTTGAGGAAGAAATATTTTTAGCGTATTTTCATTAAACAGTTGAGAAGGCCAGACATAAAGCTTTCCATGATAGGCATATTAATTCTAAGAGATTTGCGCAAGGGGATAAGGTGATCCTATATGACAGTTGATATCAAAAACATCCAGGAAAGTTGAGCATGCATTGGTTGGGTCCATTCATAGTTGCGAAAATATAAAACTCTATTGCAGTAAGGCTCGCACAACTAGATGGTATCCTTTGGCTAGGATGGGTGAATGGTGCCCACCTGAAACCCTACATTTCTCATGCTTAATCCAAATAAAGGTTTCTCCAGTCCAAAGGAGCATGCACAGTAGTTAGATTTTCATTTCTTGCAATCTATTTAATTCAGTTAATAAATGTCGGAGTGTGCATTTAATATGCCATGACATATATTATGTTTTAGTTTAAGAATTTATTTTGTGTAGAACTGCGTACTCAGTCACACAGAATTGGAAGAGACACCATTACATTAATTGAATCCATTTAATATGACTAGGACCCCCATTGTGGCCAGAGGGAGGGAGAATCTGATTTCGATCACAGCCCATGTGCCACATGTACCCAGTTCAGTATTACACTTTATGATAGCCACCGTAACCCGTCAAACTTTTCATTAAGCCATAAATATGTGATATGCATAGATGCCATTGGTATCCATGTCATGCTTATCATCCATTAAAAGGATAAGCACCTCATCTCGACCATGTCGATGTCATTCTATTCATTAAATGCCAATATCAGTTGATAGATCCTACCCCATTACCCATCCCGTTAGACACCTAAGCCTAAAACCACATTTATGGCCTAATCATGAGTGTCTTAATGTGCGCTTACAAAAATTCTCCAGTTATCCAGTTATAAGACTCTGTCAATCCATGAGCAGCATCATTGTTTGTTGTTAGCTAGATTTTGAATTTCTTACAATTACGCATACCCTGAGATATTTTTCGTTCCCCTATTACAAATCCAACCCCAATTTGCCCAGAAAATCAACACTCTAGAGCTACCATGTCGATATAAATAGGAGGTCAGAGTTCAACTCCCAAAGAAGAAATCCCATATGAACTATATGATCCTCGGATCAATATCTTCGGCGATGTCAAAGGAAAGACAAAGCAATTAAATATCTCGGACCTGGATTTGGTAGACCAAGTGTTGTTCCCATAGATGAACATCGATGTGTTCTGGGACTTGGCTCTGGATGAAATTGGAGGCATGCAATTTTTCCCCAAGCCTGAATTTATCAACCTATTCAACTCTACAATCATGAAGCTCAGAGACTTACCGGTCTTTGGGACCATTGGCGAGGTTGTGTGCTGCACAAAATTCCTAATTATCCGAGTACATGCCAGAAGTATATGGATCGACCGAAGGTATCTGATTCATGAAGATGGCATCCACCATCTCATTGGCTTATCTCTTGAAGGTGAGGATGTTGCCAAAGGATTCCAAAGCCCGATAAAGCATAGGAAAAATAAAGGAGAGGTTAGCATGTATGAGAAGTTCCACACATAGAGAGGTGCTCGAACACTAAGGATTGACCCAATTATCCCAGAAATAGTTCGGAAAACCTGCTATATAATCGCAACCAAGGTCATACGGTCCTATTAAAAAGGTGAATTCACCCTATATGCACTCTCTACAACTGATTTTTGTGCAAATGGGGTTGTATTCAACTGGTGCAACTACCTTCCAGAGTAACTCATGGTATCATGTGAGGAAGCTCAGGAGAAAGGAAGAACCTTTACGTAAGGGTACCTATTAATAACATTCGCCATGTGGAAATGGAAGACACCCATGGGGAGACAATTGGAATTAGAAGACAAAGGTCACCTTTCCAAAATGTTCGAACCTTGGCACTTGAGGGAGGATCAGGAGAACCAATAATTCAACAATGTCATTTTCTCAAAGTAGTACAACCTACTAATTGATGCAACTCAGATATGGTGTATGCCACAAGAGTTGCTAAACCTAAACACCCTGAACATATACTTTGGCTTGAACCTCCACAACACTCTCATATGGTTGAGGATATGAATCCAAAAAAAATCCAATTGAGGTTTCTCCCCTTCTACCTAGATGAGGAAACATTTGACAAAGAATTCATGTCATGGATTAGCGTCAAGAGCAATCCATGCAAGTCTAGAATGAAATACCTCTTACCTGCATATCTCCTCAAGAAAAAGGGGTAGGAAGAAGGAGTAGGGTCTAGCTCTAGCCCAACTGAGAAGAATAAAAACATCCCAATGTCGATGGACTCAAAAGACTAAGAGGATGCACAACCTCTTAAACGCAAGAAGAGGACGTTTCCCATGTTCTCGTAGCTTCCTGAGCAAGATGTGGTATCAGGTAAATATGTCAATGAAATCCTCATTGTTGGTTTCATAGGAGATCCACTAGTTAAGAAACCCAAGACAGGGCTCTCACCAGTGAACATTCTGAATCCCCAGCCAATTTACTCGACCATACCTCGTACTCGAGCAGCTTCTCGAGTGGCCCAAACAATGATCAACATCCAAGATTATCCCAAACCAGATAACACTGCATCCACAACCATAATCACTGAGAAACCCCCTCACCCCCAAAACCCCCATTGCCATCACAAGACATGACCATGCAACCCCAAACCACTTCACCTAAGCCCATGTAGATGGATCCCCCCAACCTACTTGATCATGTACCATAACTCATTACTCTGACCCCTAAAATCTTGATCCAATCATTTGTTCCATTTGTACCTATTCAGGACACTCTGAATTCAATGGAGAGTCAAATTGTTCCACTACCACAAGTCCCAAACACTCAACACCCTCTCTCAATAGTCAATGTTGATATTGTCATCCACAGAAGAGGAACCCCATAAATGGTGTTACAGAAAGAGGTAGAAGCACATAAGGTTCAGAAGGAACTTGAAACTACATCAGGACAGAGTGCAACATTGTTGGAAGAGAAACTAGAACCAGTCTTCCAGAGCCCACATCTACGTGTGGAACTGTTGCAACTATTCCTGGACAAGACAAAATCTTTTCCTCAATTCCTAGCAGAATTGAAGGCTCTACTTGCACACCAAATGCAAAGTCCATCCCCAGGAGAAGAAGAGGTGGAGACACCTTCCACACAATCGATGGCTAGTGGGCTGCCAATGCAATTTTGAGTACCCATGGATTCCACTCCTTCATCGGGAGATCTCATGAAAATACCAACAACCTAATTGGTAGGAATAATCAAAGCCTCAGCTGAACAACTGGAGCAGAGGATCTAGTAGGTTGAAAGAGAAGCAATTTTTTGCAAATAGGAAGGACTCGTCACATAAGCACAATGAACATAGAAAGAACACTCTAGGATCTAGGTAGAATGGAAGGTGGAGAAATTCAAATAAAAACTCTCAGAGACCTAGATGAAGGTTAAGAAGACAATGCCTCAATGCCAGAGTCCAACAAAACAAGTGAGCCTATGGAGCATATCGAGTTGATTCATGTCTCTTGGTTAGAATTGGTAGAAAGAGAAGAGAGCATCGAAGCACAACTGCAAGACAACAAGAAAGAAGCTGAATTGCAACCCAATAAGCTCTGAGAGAAAATGGAGAAGATTGTCTTAGAAGGGAATAATGAAAGAGAAACCTTGCACAAACGAACTGTCAAATGCACTAAGATCTTCAGAGAGATAATCGATTGGATGGGAATCATCTCAAGACGCAACCACACATTGTAGGACTTGCATGCAAAGATCCAATCACTTAATGTAGAAGCATCTAGTACCCTGGATCCGCTAGAACAACAAACGAAGTTTGAACAAATCTAGTAAGTGGATAATGAATTGAATGCATTATATGAAGCCCAAACAATTTCTAATAAATATCTACGTGAGTTTTGACTTGTAGTTCATACAACATACCTACATATGCATCAAGTTGATGCCATTTCTGGCTCTGAATGGAACTCCTTAGTTGCATCAAATCCAAAGGAATGCATCATAGACACCACTCATCAATTTGTTGCTAAAGCTTCACTTCTTGTCAGGAAATGGCAGGATAAAGTGGATAACTTACAAGAGGTCAGGAAGAGATCCCTCAAACTCATACTTGATATGGTCCCTTCATTTGAAGAAGACAAACCAGAAATAGCCAAAGCCAAAAGTGAAAGCAACTCATAACCAGAAGGAAAGAAAGAACAACAAGCCAACCTGGAGACCACAGAAAAGATGAATACTTGACTTGGCGCGAGTCAAGGATTGTGGTCGGAGCCTGTTGGGACCTTCGTTTTGTTGGTTATAAGTTGTGCACAACATAGTGCAGCATCATTTTGGAGAATGGAAGTTACACAAGTTGAATTTGGACAACGCAAGAAAGGAAGAAAAAAAAAACAGTTAAAGGGATAGTGCAACATCAATAGAAAGATCAAGAAAAGAAAGAACTCTCGAGTTTTTAACCAGTAATATCATATTATATATAGGAGACTGATGTGGTTGTAATAGGTTAATAATGAATAATGATAGGCTAATACTGAAAGGTCGATGGAAAGGTTGTAATGTCATTATTCTAGTATGCTAGTCCATAGTTATAATTTTTCTTTTCGTAACTCTTGATAGTATGATGACAGTCACTGATGTAATGGGACAATACTATAGCATAGTTGAATATGGAGATCTAGGTGAGAACCTGATAGACAATGTATCATATTTTGGTATTATCAATATAAACAAAAGCCTAAATTTTGAATCTAAATCTTGTGTATTCAGTCTTAATGCATGAATTGAATGTTGTTCTTTATTACCTTTATTTCTGATGTACCTAAATGCTTCTTTATGAATGGAAATGCAAGTATGTTTCTTTATTTCCCAATTAGGAATTCCTCAAGATTGTTACAGGTTTAGCCTATTATGTGCAAGATTATAGTGAGCCTTGATACCTTAGAGGTTTGTCTAAGTATTCTCCTTACTCATCCCTCTCTTTTATGTCTCGGTTTCACTTCGGGTGAGACTTCTTCCCTTCCAGGAAGATGAAAATGCCAACGCTCTATACTACTTTGGTACCTTTTGTTGGTAACCTAAGAAGGACCCTGGTTTGAACACTTTTGTGCCAATATTGACCCTGTAGTATCCATGAAACCAAATATGGATTGGGATGAGGGGTGCACTTTAATTTCAACTTCTCAATCACCTATGTGGACACCACATTTTCTATACTTCCACCATCCATAATCAAATTACATCATTTACCTTGAACCCTGCATTTAATTTTAAAAAACCCCTTTCTTTATTTAGGTTTGTTCATAGCCTTCTTTTCAAGTTTGAGAAACACCCTTTTGAAAATAAGGTTTTCACTATGTTCATGCTTAATTACTACAAACATTGTCTCCCACAACTAATGCCTCATATTTTTTTGTGACATGAGTCCTGGACTCATCCCTTCTTCTCAGAATGTGCTTCTCTAGGCATTCAGATGCTTTGTTTCCTTATACTCCAAATTTGTAGCAAGTAATAACATAATTATCCTTTCCTCTTCCAAACCATCTACCTCTACCATCATGGTTGTCTCCTTTGGTAATTTGACTATTGAACATTTCAACTTCTCTTCCTTCGCTAAAAAGTCCTCTTGAAGCCTTTTCTCTTCCTCTACCTATAAGATTATTTCCTCTACAATTATTCTACCACTTCCTATTCAATTTTTTCTCTACCTTTAAACAAATTTGATATGCTTCATCCATCGTTCAGAAATAATAGGTATTCTTCTCATCTTGAATCTGGAACTTCAGTTCATTCACATACCTCGCTACCCTTTGGTAATCCAACTCTTTAAGTCCTAATTTGAGTGATATTTTCAAGAAGTCTTTAGTATACTCTAATGTAGGTGGATATCAGTTGCCACCCACTTATTCCAACTGGCTCAAAACAATTTTCTGACAACATACTATTTTTAGTTGTTTTTCAGTTCTTAAACTTTCGGGGCAATTTTGAGAGCCTACAAAACATTCTTTCACAATCAAGCAACTTAATTATGGCCAAAGAATCTTATTGAGTGCCAAAAATAAATATTCTCATCGAAACCTTTCCAATGAGATATCGTGCACCCCAAACGGAGATCGTATATCAAAGTTATACCCCAGGAAGTTGATACACCAAACTACCCAAAACGGGGTCCACAAAATTGTTGGCTTTTCATCTTCTGGGGTTATGGTTTTGGATTTTGTTTATGATAAAAATTCCTTTGGAGCCTCATTGTAACACTCATATTCTTTTGAATGCAACTAGCCATAACATCTCTTCTCAGAGTTAAGCTGCCACCATTCTAGCTAGTCTTTCACACTGCATTTCTATAGTTTTGTACATTTTGCTCATTAATAGAAATTATGTATTACTATATCTCTGTGTTTATGGTTATATCTATAATATATATCTATTATATTATTGGATATCTGATATATCTCTATAAATTTCTTTATTATATCTCTTCTCTCATTTCATGATGAAAATAATCTGGATCAGTGGTATCAAAGCAAGTTGTTCTTGATCATTTTTTAGTGCATTTCCCTGATGAGGTCCAAGTATAGAAAGTTGGGTCTCAATCTTGTCTCTCTTGAGGAAAATTTCTCTCATATTCCCAAGAAGCCCTCCATGGTGGAAGAAAACAAAAGTGATAAAGCAAAAGATTCTATTAATATGTTGCTTGAGTAAGCTCTCATGCGACAAAGGGATGAAATGATGCATAATTTTTCCCACATCCTTCAACGCCTACTGATAAAAGTAGGCAGGTCTTAATCAAGAAACCATTTTGGAAGCACCTCTCCTTTCAAGGTACAATTTAATTTTGATATTCTCGTATTTGAAGGTCAGATATATGTGGATGCCCTAGAAAAATGGTTAAATGTGCTAGAAGGTTATTTCTTTGCTCACAATTTTTTTGACATAGAAAATACCACATTTGCACTTCTTATGGCTCTCTCCCATGTAAAACATTGGTGGGAAATGTACTAGGAGTAAATTTCCATAGAGGATTCTAGAATATATGGGGTCGAGCCAAGTTTTTTGTGGATGCGATCAAGGAACATTATTACCATGTTGGAAACTATGACGACTAGTACATGAGATGGACCACACTATGGGAAGAGAGTGGCCAAGAAGTGTCAAAGTTCACCAATACCTTCCATACCTTGTTCACCAAGATGGGTATAAAAGAATTCAAGTGACATTTGGTTCTGAAATACCATGGGGCTCTACACATATGCATCCAAACAGAAATGGATTTTCTGGACATCTCATCACTATGTGTTGCTTATCGATATGTTGTTAAAATCGAGTAGAAATTTAAGCACAAGAACAAGAGGGATTTTGGGTCTACAAATCCGCAACAACCAAAGAATGTTAAATATGTCCCTAACAACCAACCTTCAAAAACCTAGTCCAAGCCATAGGAAAATAAGGGTAACGGAAAGATGAAGAAGGACACTGGAAAATGGTGTGATTTCCACAAAATCCCCTGGCACAACACTGATGAATGTCACTCAAAAGAGTCATTGGTGGACGAGATCAAATAAAAAGGAGTTGAACCTTGATTCATAAAATACTGGTAGAAGACAGATCCTCAATGTAGAACCCAATGCTACTGTTGCGACCACAACAATTCAACTAGAAGAACCAACATATCATGAAGAGAGGGGGTGCCTTTTTCATTCACATATGTGGGTGAAGGGGACCTCACAACATTTTATTATTGATAGTGGAAGCTAGAAGAAGCTCATCTCAACAAAGGTTTTCAAACATTTGGGATTGTCAACAACACCACACCCACTACCATACAAAATAGGGTGGCTTCTTTAGGGATGATATCTTCGTGTCATCCAACAGTGTCGATTGTCATATGGCATGCATCCCTTCAAGGATGAGGTATTATGTGATGTTTTCCTGTTGGATGTCTGTGATGTTCTTTTGGGCCAGCCATATATGTGGAAGTGACATGTTATTTATGAGTCTTGACCCCATAGTGTCATTTTTACCCTAGGGGGTCATCACTATAGAATACCAGAGGTAGTTCTGACTGTTGTCCCACCTAAACAGTGCCGCAAAGTAGTATCTCATTCTACAAAATTCAGCGTCTTCACAATCTATTCAAAAGGTGAACAAAAGGACACTGCAACCATTGCAGCCTCAGTCCAAACACCTTATATACAATAGAAGTAGGTAGACAATATTGAAGCAAAGTGAAAATATTCCTTCTACACACAGTCATCTCATTAGGTTCTCAACAACCTCCCACAAACCAAGCAATGCAACTTCTCCAGCAAGGCAAGCATCTCACCAAGGTCTAGATTCACCAAATGCTTCCCTCTCTCCCCCAGGAACTCAACGCAATGGAGACCATTTATTCCTAAGGAGGGAGGATTTGTCCAGTTGTATATTGGTGGCCACCCACCTATTCCAACCGACTCAAAACAGTTTTCTAGGAACTTACTATTTTTAGCAGTTTTTTTATTTCTAAACTTCCAGAGCCATTTTAATGGCCTAAAAAATGTTGTTTCATGATCAAGCAACTAAATTACTACTAAAGTATATTATTGATCCCAAAAAATGAATATCCTCATATATACCTTTCCAACGAGCTATCATCCACCCCAAACAGAGATCGTATGCCAAAGTTATGCCTCAAGAAGTTGATACACCAAACTACCCAAAACAGGGTCGAAAAAATTGTTGGATTTTCATCTTCTGGGGTTAGGGTTTTGTATTTATTTATGATAAAAAGGCCTTTGGAGCCTCATTTTAACATTCACCTTCTTTCAAATGTGATTATTTTTCACATCTCTTTTCATAGATAATTTGCCCACCATTCTAGCGAGTCTTTCACTCTGTATTTCTACAGTTTTGTACATTTTGCTCATTAATAGAAATTGTGTATTATTGTATCTCTATGTTTATGGTTATATATCTTATATATATCTTTTATATTATTGTATATATGATATATATCTGTACATTTCTTTATTATATCTCCAATCTCATTTCATGCCGAAAATAATTTGTATCATACTCCTAGACATATGCCTCTTTTGTTTCAAATTATGTGCTTGTCTACACAAAATTTGCTAGTAATCAATAGGAAATAACTTCTCCTTTATCTTACTCTCCATTTTATTCTAGATTTTTATCTTCTCTTGTTTCTTTTCTACTATGTCTTTCTACACAACATCCCACCAAAGTGAATCATTCCCTTTCAACTTCGTTATTGCAAAATAAACTCTATTGGGGTCTTGGACATTATCATACTTAAAGTATCTCTCAAGTTTTCCTATCCAATCCACAAAAGTCTATTCTTTCAGACTACCATTGTAGAAAGAAATTTCCACCCTTGCATTACCTCTATCCTGAAAAAATGAGATCAAAACATTGATTGGGTCTCTTTCATGAGAATTTCATTCTTCCTTCATCTCATCTTCTAATTCTAAATATGTTACAGCTCCAACATCTCTAATTCTTCGATTCTCCTTCTAAATTCATCCAATTCTCAGTTCCTCACTCCTCCTTGACCTGCTCTTCTTTGCGATGAAATCCTTGGGATCTATCTCATAGTCCTCAACCAAACTACCATTCATAGACCTTTATTTTGGCACTACTTCCCACCACTCATCTCTCAACAAACACAAGCGTAAATGACCCTTTCTTAGGTATCCTTGCTACCATGGTTGCACAAGAACTAATATCATAGAACCCAACTCTCCATAGGTAATTAGTTATAATAATTTTTCAAATTCTCAACCAAATCCAAACCTTGCTTTGACGCCACTTGATGCATGGTTCAAGTTCTATAATTTCCTAACATAGCTACAAGACTAGATCAATGCTATCAGAGTGCAACAAATTATGGGAGTAGCACACTTAAGAAATCACAATATACAGATGCTGCCTAACTAAATATGGACATAATTGATAATTTAAATAATAGAGAACAAAAGGATGGGGAGAGGATCTAACTCTTTATCGAATAATGCATTGATTTCGATCTATGAATTAAAATCCAGAGGTCTTAATCTCTTCACAATTTATATTATTTATGACTAGCATGATCAAACTACCAAATAATATCAGACTTCCTTGAGCACGAGCTGGTATTAACTTTCTTCTTCTTATTTTCAGTTCACTAGAGCTAAACCTCTTATTTTTTTGCAAATTTGGAGTTGAACCTTCTTTTATATTTCAAATTTGGAGCTGAACCTTCTCTTCTCCTATTGAAAATTGTTGGAAAATAACTCTCTTTTATTAATTCACTAGATTTATAACTCACTCTCAGACTGTTCACTTCACATGGTATTCCAACAATATTTTTAGTGCTTCAACTCCTTATAGGCTGTCTTTATGAATTCATTGGGGTAGTGCATGATTGATCTCTCTTTGACTATCCCAATTAACTCCCATGGATTTGTCTTTTAGCAATTCTATAGAAGTGAATCAATTCTATAGTAGCACATCAACTATGTAACAACACATGAATTCTCTAGAAACACATAGATCCACAAAAAATATGTGGAAATGGTGACCTCTCTATTCCTCCTACTAAACAAATTAACTAAACAAAAAGAAAATAACATCATAAGAAAATATTGTTGATGCAGATTGTGTGATCCAAAGGATGATCCTACATCGTTATCAAGCAATTCAATTATGTTCTAAACGGTTTGAAATTGACAAAGTAAAAGTAACATAATAGATTTCTTGGGGGATTGCTAATAACTTTCTTCTTTGCATATATTGTGTTGGAGCTCTTTAATTTTTTCTATACTACAGTACAAAAAATGACTTTTAAAATTCATCTCAACTCTATTCAACTACTATTCAAGGTCATCTAAACGTTTTCAATACACTTCTTAAGGTTGATAGAAAATTGATAAAGATTACAAGAAGCAATAACACGAATACCTTACATTTTTCTGCTAGGCTTAGACATCTAGAAGTCATTAAAGTGCCCTTGGATAATAATCTAGAGATCTCTTCTAGGAAATTTAACAAAGGACAAACTACACTACATATGGCTATTAAGGGAAAGAGCATCGATGTGGTTGAAGAATTACTAATAACCAATCCTTCTATTATTGATTTGCAGGATAAGAAGGGGAATGCAACTTTACACACAACCTCTAGGAAGTGGTATGTTCAAGTATATATTAGATATGGAACTAAATTATGTTAATATGACATTTTAGTCCACATGCTTGCATTGTAAAACATTTTTTTGTGCTCCTACAATAACCAATGATTCATTTCTACTATGAATCATTGATTTGACCTATTGATATTTTGGAATTATATTAATCATTGATTAAAGATATTATATAAATTTATTATTATAGAACAATATCTTTATGACTAACAAGTGATAATATGATAGGTCATACTAGTATGGCTAGTATTGGGATCTATGATTCTTCTCATAGAATATTTTAGGGATGTAATTGGGTGTAATCACAACTATAATATGCTTCATAAGATGGAGTCACATTGTAGGAACTCATATTTGTCAATTTTTTGTCAAGCAGAGAGTGGACCAAAACATTTCTAGTTTTTCTTTGCAGTGGTCATGTCATTGTGTTGATGGTTACTTAGTTTTAACTGCATCACTCATGTTGCAACATGTTGCTTGTTTATATTCTCAACGATATTGGAACTTTCCTCCATTTTATGCCTCATAATATTTTTCCATGGATTGAGAGGAGGTAAGTTTGTGTATGATTTTAGGTGTCATGTGGAGTGTGTCACGAAGCACCAACATATCACCACAGAACATTTCATTCATGACTTTACTCGGAGGTCATAACATACAAAATAGGGAGGTATATTTTAACCTTGCACAATTAATTATTGAAAACATATTCTTAATAAAACATAAAAGATACAATGGCACACAAACATTAAATGAATATTTTACCCTAGAAACCCAAATCGAGAAAACCAACAACCTGTTTAGAGTTGCACCTCTAATCTTCAATTCACCATATCTTCATTGTTTATAATAATATATATATATATATATATATATATATATATATATATAGAGAGGATCACGACATCCAAACCCTAATCCATAGAGAGAGAGAGAGAGAGAGAGAGAGAGAGAGAGAGAGAGGATCCCACGACATCCAAACCCCTAATCCATTGACTCGGATTATTCAACAACCCTAATTCCTTAACCACAATTAGAAAACCATGTGCCAAAAAACTACCAAAAACGAACAAAAAATAAAATGCCAAAACAAAATTTCAAGGGTGTTTCCCCCATGCACTTGACACAATACAAACACTAGGCCTAGTCATGCAAAGAATATAACATATACCCAACATTATCCCATTTGTTTTCTTTCCATATACGGGGTTATAGGGTTACATAGTCAAGAATTCAAGGCTACAATGCCCATATATTCTCTACACTAAGATAACTTCTCCATGCACACATATTTTGTTAATGAATCTGTAACATTCTTCAAAGTGTCTGCCTTCATCAGAAACACCTTCTTTTCGTCAACCATGTCTCTCACAAAGTGATATTGAACATCAATATTCTTTGTCTTTGAATGATAACAAGGGTTCTTCGCGAGGAAAATTGCACTCTAATTGTCATAATCTATCCTTACATCTTGTTGTACCAACCTAATACCTGAACACAATCTATGTAATCATATTTCTTCCTTGCATTCATGAGTGGCTTCCATGTATTCAACTTTTGTAGTTGACAGTGCCACTACACACTATATTTTTCTCATCCAATTGATTACTCCTCCAACCAGGTTAAACACATACCCACTTGTAGATCTTATGTGATCCATATATGTAGCCTAGTGTGCATCAAATAAGCTATGCATGTCCAACACTCTATCCAATCCTAGTCTTCCTTGGTAACACAATCCATAACTAGTAGTTTTACACAAATACCTAAAAACCCTCTTTATTGTTGTCCAATACTCCTTCCTTGGTTTTTACATATCCCTTCTCAAAACTCCCAATGCATGTGCAATATATGGCTTAGTACAGACCATTGCATACATCAAACTTCCAATTGCACTTGCATATGGAACATGGGACATGTCCTCTTCCTCTTCATGTGTCTTGGGACATTGATTTACATATAACTTTACACCTAGAGGAATAGGGACCCTGACCGGTTTACATTCATGCATATTAAACCTATGCAATATTGTCTCAATAGATTTCCTCTGATTTAACTAGAGTTTCATGTTTTCCTGATCTCTTTTAATTTCCATGCCCAAAATGAAATTTGCAACACCAATATCCTTCATTTCAAACTTAGGGGACAATTGATTTTTCATATCCTGGATAATTTCCTCATCATTTTCTATCAGCAACATACCATCCACATACAAGACAAAATAAATAATATGATTACCAGTTAATTTGAAATACACACAATGATCTTTTGTGCTCCTTATGAAGCCAAGTCCCAACATATAAGTATTAAATTTTTTATACCACATCATTGGTGATTGCTTTAACCATATAGAGACTTTTTTAGACTGCATACTAGCTCTTCCTTTCCCTTCATACAAAATAATTCTATCCACTTCATGTAGATTTCTTCTTCTAGATTCCCATGTATGAATGATGTCTTCACATCCATTTGTTCTACTTCAAAATAAAACACAACACCAAGAGATAAAATAAATCTAATAGAATTTAACTTGGAAACAAGAGAAAAATTTTCACCAAAGTCAATTACCTCTACATGGGAATAACCTTTTGTTGCTAACCAAGATTTTTATTTCTCCACTTTCCCTTCTACATTCAACTTCTTCTTAAAAACCCATTTTCTACCAATGGTATTTCTTCTAGTAAAAAATTCCACTAGATCCCAAGCCTCATTCTTTTCCAAGGTTTTCATTTCTTCAACCATGACCCTTTTCCATAGTTTTTCATCCTCTAAATCCACTGCCTCCCTAATATTTTTACAATCATCATCAGTAATAGACAAAGAAAAATTTGAATTAAAATCAGGAGGAGTATACCCTTTCGGCTTCCTTCTGTCCAGAACCCATCTCCTCAATGCTAGAGTGTGAGGATCTTCTTCTTTTGATTCATGTTCTTTTATAGATTCTAATTCATCATTCTTTAATTCCAAATCTATTTTCTATGGTTATTATTCCCTTGGTATGACTTCTTGTTCAACAACATCTTTGATTTTTATAAATGCCACATCTCGGCTATACACTACCTTCTTAGTTTCTAGGTTCCAAAGATTATAACCTTTCATACCATCTTTATACCCAATAAAGATACATTTTTCATCCTTTTTATCTAGCTTACTTTTGTTTTACTTTGGAATGCCATTTGGAATTATTTATTGTGTGTTATCATTGATGGAAACATGAGTCAAACATGTACAGTAATCATAGAAAAAGAAATATCACCTTGGGGCAAAGTAAGATCACCTTGTGGCAGAAGAAATTCATGATCATTGTTGATCACGATAGGATCAACCATGATCCTATGATTATAAAAATTAGGAGAGGTAGCATGTAGAGAATCCATGTACATAAGGAGTAACAAAGAACAAGGAATTAAGAGCTCGGGAGGGTTAGTGACTAAAGATCAGTGCATAACAGAATGCACAAACAATTATTAAAATATCAGGAGAAATAGTGATGAAAATATCAGAAGGAAGAATGTTAACCAAAGCTCGGAAGGGAGAACGCATTGCAAAAATGCTATCAGGATTGAAATCCCCACAGTAAAACTCCAAAAGAATCGAGGAGGAACCTTTACCATTGATGTAGTTTTCAGGACAAATTTCGATCGTTGGATCATAGAGGAAACTTGCATAAAGAAGAAGAGAACCATGGTCATTTGTTGAAGATTTGGGAATGATTTAGATCGTGATATATAGATTAAATATAGACCATCATATTGACTACTAAGATTCATGGACCATCAATTGTGTAAATGGCGTACGCATGGTCAGCTTGGCATTGATCACTTCGGATAATATCGACCGAAGGAAATTTGCATGAAGGAATTTTATCCGAAGTCAAAGTTCCGAAGTAAAATTAAGTTGTCGGATCTAAGGAGCACTTCGATATCAATGATATTCGTCATATCATGGTTGTGTAGCAGTAATCAACTCTGGCCCTGACCACTCCGGTGAAGAGATTCCAAGAACATGTAAGATTACCTGAAGGCTGAAGACTCAACGGCCGAAGCCCCGAAGTCACATCAATCGTTGATCTGGAGTAAAATATGGGAATCATCAGATCACAAGAATACGGTCAACTATGGCATTGACCACTTCAGTGAAAAAGGGTTTAGAACATGTAAGTTCACCCGAAGGTTGGAGCTATGAAGTCACGAAGTAAGACACATGGCACACACATTGAGAGCCCACATCATCATAGTCCACGTCGGCAAGGACACCTGGTGAATTCAGATGGTGACAAGTGTCAAGGTATATTTGGCACTTTAGGTATATGAAAGTCATGAATCAAGGTGACATATGGCATCCACTCAGATAGTTCCACATCAACAGTGATGTCAGCAAGATACGTCACTTTGGGAGTATTCCCTTCGGGGATATCCAGTTCCTCCTACCAGCAACTACCCAAAGCGTCGAAGGGCAAAGACATGAACTAATGTTGGTCATTGATTTAATATCCTCCAGGATGTATTATGATCATTATATCAAGCATAGTGGAAAGATAGATTAAGAACGAATCACAAAGTAATGCTAACCATTGATCTACTTCAGGAGCATTCTTGAGCGGTGATCAAATCACAGTGGAAGGATAGCATAAGTAGTACTAACAAATGAAATCAAGTGATCATCACAGCCTTGTGACTTATTTAGTAGGTAAAAATCCGAAAGGATTAAACTAATTTAGAGTTTGAGTTAATCGGAGTCCCAAAGTGTTAGATCCCTGAAATAATATATTACCATTCGTCGAGGTGGAAGATCCACGGTCAAGATCCAAAAGAAAAAAGTAATGTGCATGAAGATTAACCTGATGGAGGTAGCGTGCTTTTGATCTGGATCATTGGATGGTGTAGCTACATGGAAAACATCTAGACTATACACACTTCAGAGAAATTTAGTCTAGGAGAGTTGGAAGGTTATAAAAGAACAAAATTCCCAAAGATACAAAGTACCAGAGGAAATGACATTCATCCATATCATGATTGAATCCAAACCATTGGATAAGGATAAGAAAATTGTGAGAAATTAGTCCTTTAAATAATGATCGAACCATTTATCTGAAACCGTGATCAACGATGAGGATTAAAAACCGTGAATCGAAGTTGCTTGAGATGTAACACTCTGGAATATATCTCTTTGGCGATAACAAGAATTTGGTGAAAAGAAGAAGGAAAGTTCTGGAGCATTGAATCCTTGAGAACATGGTCCTAGCATTGGACATATGGGGGATAAAAGAAAAAAAAGGGAAGAATTTTGAATCATGAAAGATGTGGTTCCAACGACAGTCATATAGTAAGCTTAAGGTTTGTAGAGTAATTCAACAGAGATTAACACCATAACAATACAAAGAGTTGGCAAAATATCGAATATGATCTGTTGGAGAACAGAGGATGCATCAAAAGCATGAGAATTATATAATGAGTCGATCCATATCTGTGATCAACTCATGAGGACAAAGTTCAAATCAATATTAGTTAGTTAAATGAAGAGGTGCAATGGTTTATGTCAAAAAGACACATTGGTTCAATCCTATGCCGTTTGAAATACTATATAAACTAGAAGTGGTGGTGAATCTAAGAGTGTCTTGGTGGATTAAAAAATATATGTATATATAATGTATTGAAAGAAAGTTCATTCTATCAGGTTGGTGCATGTATACAAGTTGAGTCTTTTTATGAGGGTTGGATTCCTCATTTCTCAGTTGGATCTAAGAACTACAAGATGGGTCTTGTATCGGAGAGTTGGATCTCTCATATTTAGTTGATGTTGAAGATATTAAATGATTGATTTTATATGTATCCATACAAGTTAAATAAATAAAAGAAATATATTATATCTACTCCATACATTTTGTGTTTTAGATGTTTATGAATAATTAATTGAGCTACATAACTTATTCAGTTAATTTAGTTAATCTATGAAAGTGTGAAAAACAGCCAAAAGTTCCAGACACTAATTCACCTCCCCTCTCAGTGTCAAGTGTACATTTCAAAAACGTCAACATAGGAATCATAGACAAATACCCTAATAGGTGCCAGAGAGGGTTTCTTACCAATCCATACCTTATGTGGATTATTTTCATCTAGTGTTGATGAGGGTGATCGATTGGCCAAGTAACATGTAGTACCCACTCCCTCTACCCATAATCCATGTCATAACCTGGTACCACTAAGCATGCACCTTGATTTTTCCATCAACATATGGTTCATCATTTCTGCAACTCCATTATATTGAGGTGTATATGGAGTATTTTTCTTCCTTGCTATATCGTACTTCTTACATAATTCTTTGAATTCATTTCTGCATAATTCTCCACCACTATTCATCCTCTAAACCTTAATTCCATTCTTTTTATAATTCTCCACAAGGGAATTAAACTCTTTAAACCTGTCAAAGACTTCACATTTCTTCCTGAGAAAATAAATCCAATTATTCCTCGAGAATTCATCTATAAATGAGACATAGTACACATGTTATCCCATTGATGGAACTGACACAGATCCAAACACATCATTATGCACCAACTATAAAATTCTCTCTCCTCTCATTGTACCAGAGGGGAATCTTACCCAATTCTGCTTCCTATATACAAAATGTTCACAAAAATAAAAGTCTAGAGAGAAGTTAGACATACCTTCAAACATACCTTTACCGTGTAGTAGTCAGAGTCCCTTCTCTCCGATATGACCCAATCTATGATTCCACAACGCAGTATTTTCTCCAAAGATTGTAGGAGGTTTTCTTCTTCAGCTCCAATCTCAAGAATAATGGAAATATTTCACCCATCACTAATATTTCTTCCTTGAATCTTACACAAAGTTCCAATATGAACTCCCTTCAGCAACACCATTTCTTCTCGAACCATTCTACATATTTCTTTCTCAAACATTGGTTTTATCCTTGCATCATCCATTTTGCTTACATAAATCAAGTTTATGGCCAATACTTGGATGTGTAGAACATCAGGGAGTGTTCTAATCCTTCCATCCATGATATTCAAATTGAATTTTCTTCGTCCTATGATTTTGGTTGTCGATTCATCACCTAAGAAAACATCACCTCCATCATACCTTTCATATTTTCAAAACCACTCCCTGTGAGGAGTCATATGAAAAGATGCACCTGAGTCATCCAACCATGCCTTGTGATTTGCATGTGTTCTTGAATAATCCAAGTACGCATCCCCTCCTTATTCCATGGAGGTTTATGCTTCTATAGAAGGAGCATCTTCATATCCCTTCCCTCTCTTAATAACTTTGGATCCACATCGCTTCTTGTAGTGCCCTTGTTTTCCACATCTCCAACATACCTTTAAAAAATTTCTGAGATATTTAGATCTTCCCTTAGATTTAGATCTCCCACTTGAGGACTTAGATCTATATATTTCCTGGGAGCGTCCTCTAGTAAATAATCCATCTATGCTTTGTCCTTCCATGTTCTTTTTCCTCATCTCCTCTGACAACAAGGATGAGACCACATCATCTAAATTTAAAGTAGTTATATTACTACCTATGGTCACAAATAGAATATTCCATGAGTTTAGTAAAGAGTAAAATAAATTGATACAGTCATCTTCATAAAAAATAGTAATATATATTCAAAAAGATAAAAAGTGATCCAAGCTCCTCTCGCGCACACTCTACGTGAGCCTCATGTTGCTCTCTTCTCCTAGCCACCATGGCCCCAGGAGGGGGATTTGAGCCTCCCCCTCCTCTCGCCCAATATCTCTCGACCTTTAAAAAATTGGTAGAGGCTTGTAGCAAATGGCCAATCTTAACCTCCCAGGAAATTTTTAAGAAGAAGATGGACGCCATCCCGACGGTAGATCTCCCAGCCGATGAGCCTTGTCGTGCTGCCTTAAACATCACTAAAAGAGGCATGATCAAACATTTTACTGGTTTATGGCCTTCTCCAAGAGTCATCAAAGCATGGATACAGAGGAACTGGAGACCCCTTGTCTCAGAAGGCATAGGGAGCCACTTCATCGGGAAAGGTTATTATGTTTTCATATTCGACAATGTTGAGGACATGAATCTTATATTAAAAAATGAGCCTTATTTTATGGGCCCTTAGGGGTTGTACCTGAACCAATGGACTCCTAACTTTGATCCATCCTAGGATGTGTCGTCAACGGTCCCATTCTGGGTGCGCCTTCCACACCCACCTCTGCATTGTTGGAGCCCGAAATCCCTAGAATCGATTGGGAATGCCCTTGGAAAATACATTGACAGAGCATAAAGGAAGGATCAATATTACTGCGTATGAATATGCATGGAGGTGGAACTGGAAATAGGGATCCCAGAGGCCATCAAGATAACAATTGCAGACTGGACACATGTTCAAGAACTGGACTACAAGAAACTCCCCTTCAAGTGCAAGTATTTCCACAACTATGGGCATTTCGCAAGAAATTGCAAAAAGAAGGCAGAGGAGGAAGCAGAAAAAACGAAAGGGGAGCAATGGATGAAGGTCCAGAAGCCACCCCCCTCAAAAAAGATCAATAATCCATGTTCAAAAGGGACATCTCTAGGAGCCACTATGCCCAACACAGTGCATCCTCAAGGGGCTGGGAATCCAACTCCTATCCAGATAGAATCAACTTTGAACCCCTTCAATCCTCTCAACTTGCAGGAAGAACCTCCGACTACAACTCATGTTTTGGATCAACAGGCCTCCCCCCTAGCTCTGGAAGAAATCAATTCAGGTGCTCTTCCCACTCAACCAGAAAACCAAGTAGAAGGATCTTCCTCCCCCTCCTACGCAAATATGATAAGAAAGAAACCTCCAGAAATGTCAGGCTTATCAGAAGAGGATAATTTTGAAAGACTGTCGAAAAATGAAGGAAGGAAATCCATCAAAGAAGCACAAGAGGAAGAAGTAGAGAGACATAAAATGCAGGGCATCCAACCCAATCTCAAAATGTCTATTGGAAGAAATACCAGAGCCAGACCACCCAAGGGAGGACCCTCTTCTTCCCATCCCAGTAAATAATTCATCTAGTCTCTTGGAATTGCAGAGGCCTGGGGAATCCTATGAAAATAAAAGTTGTCAAAGACTTGTTGAAGACAGAATCACCAGAGATCCTCATGCTCCAAGAGACAAAAACAGAAGGGGAATCCCTTCTAGATATAAGTAGAACAAAATGGAAAAGAAATGGTGGGAAGGCTGTTAGCGCAAGAGGAACCACTGGAGGGCTCGCCACAGTCTGGATTGAAGACCAGTTTCACCTTGAAATATCTTTTGAGACTCAGCATTGGATCTATATAGAACTCCACCATAAAACAAGTAATATCCCTACCTCTCTATTCAATCTTTATGTCCTGGTCCAATTTGTTGAGAAAAAAGAATGTTGGCAATCTCTTTCTGATTTTTTAGAAGCATACTCCCCGAAGAATATTATAATAGAAGGGGCTTAAATATAGTGATGGAACTAAAAGAAAAATGAGGGGGCATAATCAACAGGGATCATATGCTCCCCCTTGTAGAGGATCTAATAAAACAGTGGGACTTACTTGAAATTAAACCAAAGAAAGGTTTATACACATGGATGAATAATAGAATAGGGGCTACCCACATTTCTACCAGGCTTAATAGGTTCCTAGTGCAAATCACCCTCTTCCTGAATAAGAAAGTTGTGACCTCCAAAATCCTCCCAAAAATTACTTTAGACCACAAGCCCATTCTTCTGCAATTGGATGAAGAAGAAGACTTAGGCCCCATTCCTTTTAAATTCAGCCCTCAATGGATTGAGTAGGAAGGGTTCATGGAAGTAGTAACCAAAGCCTTGTCCACTCTAGTTACGGTCTCACCAAGCTTTGTTTGGGAACATAAATTAAAAACAAAAAAATCATCTCTTAAAGAGTGGGTTAAATCCCCCTCTAACCCCTACACTACAAAAAGAAAAGAGGTTGTTGAACAACTAGAAGATTTTTAGATGGACATGGAAAATCAGGACATAACCATGCAGAGCCTGGAGAAGGAACAAGTTGCCCAACACGTCTCTCAGAGAGCTTTCTGAAATGAAGATGAGTACTGTAAATTAAAGTCTTGAAGCCTGTGGTTGGCAGCCAATGATCACAGCACGACCTTCTTCCATAGGCAGTTCAAAGCCCGTATCTCCCGAAATCACATCTCTAAAATCACTACAGCTGACGTTACAGTCTCTAAAGGTTTTTCTCAAATAAAGGCAACAACAAAAAATCATTTTTAGAATCTCTACACAGAGGATGGAACAAGAAATGAAGGGGTCTCTGCCAACTTCCTTTCCCATATGCCTCATATTTTTAGCAATGAGATCAATGCAAGTCTCATGAAACCATTCACTAAGGAGGAAATCAACAAGTTTGTTTGGGATATGGAATCTGACAAAGCCCCGATCCCTGATTGATTTTCCATACACTTCTACAAAGCTTGTTGGATAATCATCACACCAGATTTACTGAGAATGGTTAAATCTTTTCAGCAAAAGGAAAAGGTGGGAGGCATCACCAACTCCACTTTTCTTTCCTTAATCCCCAAAGAAGTCAACTCGATCTCTTTTGACAGATTCAGACCTATCTCGTTGTGCAATGCCTCCTATAAAATCCTCTCGAAGCTACTGGAAAAATAGACTAAAACCCCTGCTAGGACAACTCATTTACCCCACCCAAGGGGGTTTCGTCAAAGGAAGGCATATCCTGGATAATGTGATTCTAGCACAAGAATCCATTCATTCAAGCCATCAGAGGAAGGAACAAGGAATGCTTATCAAGCTTGACATAGCTAATGTCTTCGATCGAGTCAAGCAGTCTTATCCGTACAAAGTGTTGCTCTCTTACGTTTTCAACCTAGAATTTGTAAACCTGATCAAAGCTTGCATTGACAAGCCCGGGATTGCCCCCCTAGTAAATGACTGGCCTGCTAAATACTTTCAATCTTCAAGAGAGATAAGGCAAGGTTGCCAGCTATCCCCCTTCCTTTACATTCTAATGGCAGACTCCCTGGGTAGAAAACTGATAGAAGAAAGTAACATCGGGGAAATCACAGGCATTTGACTGACAAAAGGAATAGAACCAATCAACCATGATTTGTTTGATGATGACTCCCTTCTATTGGGAGGAGCTTCCCTCTGGATAGCAAGGGCGTTCAATGAGATAATTCAAAATTTCTGCTGCATCTCAGGAGCACTGGTCAACAAAATAAAGAGTGCTATGTATGGCTGGAACATGAATGAACAAACCATTTCCAGAATTTCCCATGTCTTGGGCTTCAAAGGATTTGTTTCCTGGGACAAATTCAATTATTTAGGCCTTCCTCTAATGCTAGGAGCAAGTAAATCCTCGCTATGGATGGAAGTCATCAGCAAATTAAAATAAAAAATTGTAGCATGGGGAGGACAATGGCTTAACACTGTTGGAAAAGTGATTCTCATCAAAGCAGTCGTGTCTTCTCTCCCTTTATACTAGGCCTCCTTTCTTCTTGCTCCAAAGGAAATCACTGAGCAGATCTTGAAGTTAGTCATAGAATTCCTTTGGTGAGGAGGAAAATGAAATCAACGTAAGTTCCATTTAGTCATTTGGGACATTGCAAGATGCCTGAAGAGAGAAGGAGATCTCCAAATAAGAGACCCTAGTATGGCCAACATAATCTTAGGAGGAAAACACCTCCGGAAAATGTATTCCAATAGAAGTTACCCTCTCAACTTGCTCCTCCAGAAGAAGTACCTCAAAGGAATTTCTTTGAGAAATTTTCAGAATGACAAAACCCCCAAATGCACCTTGCTATGGAACCTCTGTAGAAAAGGCATCGAATTCTTTAAAAAGCAACCTTTCAGAGCTCCTGGGAATGGTAAAAGAATCTTGATATGGACCGATAGCATAATGGGAAAACCTCCATTGGAAAATGAAGTGGAACTAACAAAAATCCGTGTGTGGCTCTCCCAACTCAGCCTCAAAAGTCTAGCAGACATCTCAGCGTGGGATAATGATGGATTCTGGATGGATTGGGTATTCCTTGATCTGCTAGCGCACCTTCTACACTAGAAACACCTCCTACTCGAATTCTTGAGTGGTTCTACTCCTGCAAGCCTTCATGAGGTTGATTGTTGGAGATGCGGGAAGACTGGAATGTATACAACCTCCCAAGGACATGCCACTCTACAATTCCAACGACCTCCTCTCCTCAACCCTGTGATTTTGAATCAAGTCTAGGATAGTTACGGCCTTCCTAAAATCAATTTTTTCACCTGGGTGCTCCTCCACAAGCGCATGTTGACTGGAGAAAATATTAAAAAATGAGGTATCTATGGGTTGTATAGATGCACCTTAGGTAGAATGACTTCAGAAAATTTAGATCACCTCTTCGTGGATTTCCCTTTTGCCCAATCAGTTTGGACACACATGTTGCAAGGCCTTAAGGTGATTTCACCCTCTCAGATCGCAGTCAACACTCTTTTTGAATCTTGGCTAGAATGATATCCAAGAGGGTTAAATTATAAATCATTGTGGAAGCGGATCTAGTCCTCCATCCCCAATTTCATCTGCTGGAAGATCTGGCTCGCAAGAAATGATCTTATTTTTAACAATACAACTCACACTCCTCATACGGTAGCGGAAAAAGCCAAGGCTTACCTGTTGGAAGCTCTGAACAAGCACTCGAAAAACCTTGACACCTCTCTCACTCCAGAGGAGAGAAACTAGATGGGCACCCCCTTGACTCAAGGCAAGATGAATATTCTAGCTTGCCCTTCTTCAATTCCCTCTTGGCGCATAAGAACTTCAGACGAAGAATTACAAGCTTGGTGGAAAAATCAAAACAAGGTAACAATCTTCTTCGACGATGCTTCCAAAGGGAATCCGGGGACATCAGGAGCTGGCAGAATTATCTATTCCCACAACGGATCCTGCATAGACAACTTTAGTTGGGGGTTAGGAAAAAGCAAAAATAACCAGGCCAAAATCCTAGGGCTTTTAAAAGGCTTCCAGATCGCCTAGGAATATGAAAATAAATCTCTTCAAGTATTTGGCGACTCAGAACTTTTGATAAAAATTGTAAACTTGAAGGAGCATTTTTCCAATCAGGCTCTCAACAAGACTCTTCAGAGACTCTGGGGTTCTTTACAAAGTTTCTCCACCTTTGATATTTATCATATCCTCCACAATTCGAACAAAGAAGCAGAAAAAAAAGAAAATGTGGTATGCATCTTGCCACAAGAAGTTTTCATGAAAAATGATGAGGCACCTGGGTACAATTCCATTTTTTAAATGCAAGGCTCAATACTAAGAAAAATAAATAAAATACTAGTTTGTTTAAATTAAAAAGAGACAAAGACTTTTTGTAATTCTGGTTGATTAGGCCTCAGTCTAACCACCACCTTTATGAATATATTATAAATGTTCCAGTTAATATATATATATATATATCAGAAGATAATAACTGACTTACCACTGTATTGAAGGCCTTTAGATGCTTTGTCACCGAGTCGCCATATTTCATCCTCAGGTTATAAAACTTCTTCAACATGAACAATTTGTTTACCAGGGACTTAGACTAATACAAAGTCCACAAATTATTCCATAAAGCCTCAACTATAGCTTTACCTAACACATTCAATAATATTGAATCTGAGAGACACAATCAGATTGCGTTCTTCACCTTCTGATCCAATTTTTCCCAGTCTTTTGTTGACATTCATGTAGGTGCAGTAGTTGGATCCACAATGATCCACTGATATTTTACCATCGACAGATATTCCAACTTGAATTTCCACAACTCAAAACATTTCCCATTAAATTTATCGATCTCTATTTTTTAATTGATCTCCATTTGTTTTCACCTGAAGAATCAATATCACATATCTCCCACTATAACAAGGATTATCACAAACCTGATCCAAACCCTTAGCCATAAAGGCATCCCCCCTGACGCCAATAAAAATTGTGATACCAAATGTATATTTTAACCTTGAACAATTAATTATTGCAAACATATTCTTAATAAAATATAAAATATGCAATGGCACACCTACACACACATACATTACATAGATATTTTACCCTGGAAACCCAAACTGAGAAAACTAGTAACTTTTTTAGAGCTACACCTCTAATATTTTATTCACCA
>SNQJ01S0006997.1:109979-123701 GCA_010110895.2 Picea sitchensis | reverse complement strand
GAGAGAGAGAGAGAGGATCCTGTGACATCCAAACCCCTAATCCATTGACTTGGATTAGTTAATAACCCTAATTACTGAATCAAAATTAGAAAACCATGTTCCGAAAAACTGACAAAAAATGATGCAGAAAAATGCCAATTTTGTTTTCAGGGGTGCTACCCCTGAACCCCCACATAAGGGGTCTCCCACTCCCTTGCAACCCCCCTTGTGACTTCCCATGTTCACCCAACGCAATGCAGACACTAGGTCTAGTCATGCAAAGAATATAACACATAGCCAACACGGGAGATCAATTGTCTTTCATGTTATGGTGTATACTATTGTACTCAATTGCATGGCGATGTATGATATAAATGCAATGTCCAAAAATTTTGAGATCAATCATCCTATGAATCTCAATATTTCAATGAACTTGAATGTTGGTAATTTTATTCCACACTTGTCTAACATTTAAATTTCTTTTAATCTGGACAAGTATAAAATGATTTGCATCAAGTATTGCATAACTAATGAGAAAACACAAGACAAACATCTTCCATTAAAAAAAGAAACATATGGTTGAGCTCTTAATCTCACCAACTCAAGGTTAAAATCAAAGTAAAGTAGAAGATCTTTTTGAATAAAATGAGGTCAATATTAGAAGGGAATTCAAACAACATAAATAATTATTTTTCAGTATGCAATATTATCAACCTACAATGATGAGCCCACAACACCCAACAATTGTATACATAGAATCGTCCTCCTTACCATAATTCTACATTTTTTTTTTGTAGGGGATTGACCAATGGATCAAAATGGCTTTGTCCATTGTAATTCTCCAATTGTTAAACTTTCTAATTCATCAAATTTTTTTGAGACAATTGGCATGTGAACAATAGTTGAAACATCCAAATCACACTACACTGAAAGGATTTAAAATCTTGAACAAAAGATTTGTTTCTTCACTTATTCCATGAAATCATTCTTACATTGAAGAAGTGTATTTTTGTGAAACAACCATGCATATGTAGTGTTCCACAAGTTAAGTGGTTAAAAATATTATTTATGTTTCTTTATCATTTCCAATACTACCACCACCCCAAAGCTATACGCATCACACTTCTTTGTTTCCCTTTATAATGTAAATACAAAATTATAATTTAAAAATAGCTATTTGTACACTAGTAAAATAAACAAAGAATACATGTTTTTGGAATAGCGTAGTCAGGAAACCTCCACAAAAAATTGGTTAAGAGAAACAATTATAAAGTAATTGACTTCAATAATATAAAACATGAAAAAACAAGTACATTCAATTGTTGAAAACTTATTCATACTATAAATCAACTAAGGAATTCATAACAAACCCACATCTCATAGTAAAAAATTGTGGACTCTCTTGAAGTAGAAGAAGGAAAGAGATGATCATCAATAATTGATAGAATGCCACTACAAATTCTACAAAGTTCATCATCCACATTTTTTCACTAATCCCTTATCCTCTTCAAATTCTTCTCATTCCCCTTCACTTCTTCTTTCATCTCAATGGAGGACATAATCTTCCACAATGCTTTCCTAGCACCAATAAAATTCTTATATCCAACAAAAAACAAAGTTCTATCCTCAATAAATATCTCTAGATACAATTTGAAAAAAATCTTCATCGACTACACCATATTTGCAAAGAGTCATAAAGTTCATAAAAACAATCGATGACATTGAGTTGAGAGGCCAAGAAATCGAGATAAAGTTCATAGATTGAATGTAAGGCCATCTTACTTCGTAGTGGATCAACACATTAAAACCACTCTAGTGATATGAACTAATAAAATATGACCATAATTTTATGATGTTTTGGGTTATTCGTTTACAGCCAGCATATATTAATTGAAGCCTTGTGCAAGTATTTGCATTGATTTTGTACGACAAGGCCCTAACACCTAGGGTGAGGATATTCTATTTAAGGATATATGGCCTCAATCTCTACCAATCACATCTTATTGCAATCTATTATAGCTAAATCAAATCAACTAAGTAAGAAACACAATCTCACATACTATTTTGTTCATTATTTTGATAAATCTTGTTCAAATGGAATGCACATACCAAATTTCAATAAATTTTTCCAAAATGTAGCTCTCACATTTTCTTGTCCAAACAAATAAAACAAAAAATTCAATGATTGTTGCCCATTACTAATGGGAAATATAAATCCAATAACAAGTTAGAAAATCCAAGAGGAAACCCATCAACCCTGAAAAGTATGGGTGATTGCTAATAAAATTTTGAGAACAAATGTTGACAAAACCTAAGCAAAAAATACCACATAAAAACAGCTCCAATTTCAAAAGAAGTGATAGATTCCATATTTACCTATGTAATAGATCTCTTTGATTGTTTTATAATCCTATATCATTGGGCCTCTTTACTAGGTATGGAAGAAGTCTTGTGGATTGCATGGAACCATGAAGGACCTCTAGAAGATGTTGTAGGCAAGCCCTCCAATGATGTGAGGTCCATTATAGGATTGGTAAGTGCCTCTGGCTCGTAGATTTTCAATTTATATAGAATTTATTCTCTAGCCTTTGTTTTCTATATTCTTTTTCTTGTAGATACATTGTGTTTTAAATCAATTTGGTAGCCAACCATTCATGTTTTAGGGTCTTCAGAAAGACATGTGACATAATACGTGTCATATTCTCTAGGTTAATGTTTCTCATATTTATGGCCCATTAGAGAGCTAAATGGTGTATATGAAGGTCCCTCTTTTCCAAACAAGACCTCTAGGGTATCTTCCTTTGGTGGCCCTCGTACACAAAAAACAGGTTGAATGTGTTTCAACATGAATCTATCGATTTACAGTCTTCACTTGAGGAATGTGTCTTGATATACTTTTTGTATGACTTTGTAGTTGGTTCCTCTAAGATCCATGTTCCATGGTAGAATGTTTTGACTCTCTCTCTCACACACACTTGCATAACAAGGGTCTTATGTTTATTTGTTCATGGCTCTCATGCATGAATAATGATTTTATTTAGTTGGATATATCAATTCTAGTCTCAATTTGGTTGTTGGGTATTTATAACCAGGTTATATGACTTCACTAATGTGGTTAGTGATAGAAATCCTACCCATACTAACTGTCTTTTTGTGCATTTCATAGACTTGTGAAGATATGGTATGAATTTAGTTTGGAGTGTGGATCTATTCTCATTAGAGTTTGTGTTCCTTTCCTTTCATGGACTCATCTTACAACCTTTGAACAACCTTGTATGTCATTCATACAGGGTTTATGGTGGAAATGAATAATATGTACAAAGTTATATTTCATATAACTTGGTACATATTATATATTCTAAAGAGAAAATCCTTTAAGTAAAACCAAAATTATGTTATACTTGAAACCTAAGAAGATTTATTATGGTAGATCCTTTTAGCACTACTAATAAATATGTGTTATAGATAATGGTCATATTTAGAACTTGGACATATTAGGGCTTATGACTTATATGTATAATAAAGTATCAACAATAAAGTGATGTAAGAATGAGGCATTTAACATAGTAATTAATGTAGTGGTTATTAGTTATATATTTGGGAGTTACATAATGTACTCATCTTCTTTTACCATGCACTAAGACATTGCATCTTCTAATTATATGAATGATTCCATTATTTTTCATTCTAATGTGTATTCTTGTTCACTCTTTTACATGTAAAATTCGCATGGTATCAAATCCATGATGAATTTCCATGAACTTCATCATTGGTGAAAGAATGTGTACCTTATGTTACTCATTTAACATAAGAAATGGAAGAGTTGTAGGTGGCATGAAACTTCAATAGTCTCCATTCATTTCCCTCTACCATGACAAGCTAAGTGTGATTCAACCTACAAAGAATTCAATGTTTCGTGTCAAATTAATCATTTTAAGATATATCACCACTTTATCAAGGAGTGGGTGCAAAACAAATAATTTGAAGTGCTGTACTACACAACTAAAGATTGACTTGCAAATATTTTCGATAAAACATTGAACAAAGAGAAGTTTCATAAGATTAGTGAGATGCATGGTGTAAAAAAAAAAATAAGATGATCATTAAAGGGAGGTGGGTGTTAAATTATTCAAATCCCACTTGAGCTAGACACCATATTTTGTAGATTTAAGAAGAAATTTTAAATTTAGAAGTGAGTAACAATTTTAGAAAAGGAAAACAATGTTGGGTAAGATACATTTTAGGATCAATGCCTTATCCTTATCCTCAGTAGTGTATTTTGAAATGTCATTTTATAACTAAGTCACATGACATGGGAATATGGGAACTCAAGTATCTGATACAAATACATAGAACCCCCAATATAGGATATGCAAGTAATATATATATATATATATATATATATATATATAATTCACTCGTGGGCTAGTTTCAATTCTCATAAGGGATTTTTTTAGAGCCATGGGCCCACCTTGAGGTAGAAGTCAAATTTGTTGTTGCACCCAAAGAAATTATATTAAATGATCTCATGACCCATGCACACATAAGTGGATTGAATTCCACCCTTATTTCCTTCAATTTTAATATCCCATTGGGTTAGGTCAATCAGTTTGAACATAGTATCAAGACAGAGTTCATCATGAGGTATCTAGTTCTAGTCCCATTGAGGTTTGAGTTCATATGAGTTACCAGCTATTATTGTGGCTAGTTGTTGAACCTTCCTTGGAAATATATAATTTTAAAAATCATAGAAATGAAATATAAACATACAAACGTAAATTTTTTGAACATTTAGAAAAAAGAATGACAAAACTAGTAATATCAAAGAGAAAATAATCTTGAAAGATAAGTTAACTTTCACACAGTATTTTCCTCCTTACCCATGTGTCGCACACACAATTACACACACGCCATGCATGTCCCATATGCATCAAATATTTGTCAATCATATGACACATATTCGAAGTGTTTCAAACATGTGGGACCTATGTATCCCACATATCCATGTGTATAACATGTGGATCTAGGATATAGGGGGGTCTACCATATAATTTTGTATCTCATCCTATAAATATACATTTCTATGAAATACAAAATCAAGTGAGTGAAGAGTGAAAATTGTCCAATATTTTCTTGTGAATGAGAAACACCAATGGCTAACCACACAAGAATATACAAAGCAATCATTTTAATGATGAATGAATGAAAAAATGAAGTGCCTAAAATTTCTAATAGTCATACTCTACTTTATTTCAAGGCCTTTGTAATATTTTTGAAAAAATACTAAAAGAAAATTGTCAATAAGATATCTGCATGAATGTCTTCAACTTACCAAAGCCATTGCTAAACAAATAAAGTTTGACGTCTATCAATGAGATGTAGTGAAGTTCCAAATGGCATGTACAAAGACATATGAAGGTACTAATGAGGGTCTATAAGAATAAAAAAAGGAAGGTGTGGGAGAATTTAAAGGTGAGGGTGAGGGAATTGGAAAAATAGTTGAGGGTGAAGTGAAGGAGAAGGAGAGGAAGGGCTTGGAAAAGGTATTTCAACATTCCCACAAAGAAATTTACTACTAGGATTAGTATTAGATTCCATTAGTGCGTTAATTTTACCGGTAGGGAAAAAAACATTATCTTCCTTTGTCAAGATTATATCTTTTTGTGTGCCTTCTCTCTTATATATTTGTTGCAAATGTATGGTTTCATTACCTGTAAAACATAAAAAAACTTGTCTTAGTTTTTTCATAGAGAAAGACAACTAGTTTAGTAAGAAAGCCTCCTTTGGAGAAAATACTTAAAAGAAAATTGGTCTTATTACAATGGATTAGGGGTATAAATTTTACAAACTTGTGTATGCATCAAACATAGTTCTACTTTTCTTGCCACTCCACACTCAAATAACCCAAAATATCCTCAAAATGAAAAAGTATTTACACAGATAATATCAAAGGAATTTAAATAATTCAAATTACATGTATATCTCCTAATATATTTTTCTACCACAAGTTATTGAACATAGTAAATATTATAATTTATGTCTATAGGGAAATTCTAATTACCCAATAGGAAATCTCAACTATTGGATCAAATAGTTTACAAATGGAACATGACTAGACTTTTCTTTTTATAGTGTAGCTTATCCCCCTCTCTCTTCACTTACCCTCTCCCACTCCCCACCTTCCTTTCTCTTGGCCTCATACACTTGACTTGGAGATTGGATAAAGATGGAAAGAGAAACCCCACAATTTTCCCCCAACAACCCAAAAAAGAGGTCATAACATTTGCATGTTGGAGCATTGACCCTTGAAAATATCTGAAGGTAATTTGGGGTTTCCCATTTATTTTTATTGTTGTTTTCTTTTTCTTATATTAGTAGTGTGCTTTATTTATCTTACCTACTCTCAATATAGACTTTATGTTGAAGTTACTTTGGGATTTCCCATTTAATTTTATTGTTGTTTGCTTGTTCTTATATTAGTAGTGTTCTTTATTTAGATTCACTACTACATATTGTAAAAATTCCGACGTTTTATTTGCGGCGTTATGGACAAAATTGTCCATATTGTCGTAAAATAGAGGAATTTTATAAAAAAAAAAAANGTTTGCAACGTCTCTCTTGCCACATTTGAAATGTCGCAATACAGACGAAAACTAGGTCATCGGAAAAACGACGTCATGTGAAACGACGTTTGAGGGGGTTCGAGGTTTGTCGGTCTTTCGACAATAGAAAGTGGCAATTGCGTCGAACGCACCATCGAAATTTGACCCAAATGTAGTAGTGATTAATTACTCTTAGCATATATTTTAGCATTGGTTTTATTTTATTTACTAGTACATATCAATCTTAACCCTATATCTATGAGTGTCATTAAAAAAAACATGTTCAAACTTTTTTATGGTTAAAAGATCTGGGGTTAATATGGATCTATGGTAGTTTTTTATTTTTTTGTCGATTATTTCTTTTCTATTTTAACGTTGATGTTAGACATTATTTGTTTTACATTTTATTTTGTTAGTATCCAAATATGTTAGATTGACATCTCTCCCACCTAGGTTATAAATAATCTCACTTCCCTCAATGCCATCATGTACATGTGGAGCTAGCAAGGTCAACCTCTATTTTGTAGCTCGTCTATCAAATTACAAGGTGTACTCTAAGTCTCCTCTCCTTTATGTTAAGTATTTTATTTATAAGGAAAACACATTCTTTCTCTTTCTTGTTTATACTTTGATTCAAATGAGACTTCTTAATCCCATTTTCATCTAACTCTTTTTATCCTTTCTCTTACACTGAGAAAAGGAAATAAATGAACATGTAGGAAGCTAGTTTAAGCTCTGGAAACCTCACAATGGAAAATGGTAAAAGAATGACCACTTTGTTTGGTTCTATTTTCTTTGTGTTTATATTTTATTTTCAGATAATAATTTCATCCATAGTTTAAATAGGCTAGTTAGTTGCACATAAATCAAATGTGTAACTGATCATTTTCTTGTTTTATACAGTCATTTTAGCACATACAAAAGCATGCTTCAACACCTAAACAATTGTACATCCAACACTCACATGGGAAAACTCCTCGACCCTTTTCAATCCTTTTATTTTTATTTTCATTTATTATATACATCTCTCCTTCCTTTCTTTCCCTTATCCAAGTTTTTCTTTTGGACCCTAGAGGAAGCTCAAATCATCTCACCTTGAGCCTTTCTTTCTCATGTAGCAAATAGTTAGGGTAACCCCCAAATTGTTTCATTACAGTGCTATCAAGCCACCCAACTTAATTGTTTCATTCCCTACTCACTGATACCATTCCAATGACATATAATACAATATGGGAATTGAAATTCTAGCATGCATTAGATTCCAAAATAAGACAAGATTTCGGAGGCCCTTGAATCAAGGGTTAATTCAAAAAGTTGTGCATATCAATGAAGATTTGGGGTCTCAGAAGGATTTCACATCCATTTTCAATTAAGGTTTGATTAGTACCCCTCCAAATATGCAAGAAATGAGCTTGATCTTTTAAAACACTAATGGCTTGGGACATAGTCTAAAAATTAGTGAAATTAGTAAGAGACTATAAAAAAATTCTAGCTATCATACTTTCCCTTCAATAAACTACCATTAGCATAGAGAAAATCATTGGAAAGAATAATTTTACAAATAACAGTAGTATGGAATTTGGGGCTATGGGATTTCTAGGGGGCATGCCACTCTTTGGCATTGGAAACTAGGGATACCTTAGACCAAGAAAAACTATAAACTCCTAGATTAGAACATCAATTAAAAACAAAGAGACTAGCAAGGTCTTCAATATCATGAATGTTTGTAGCTCTAGCTCTTTTTCAGGGAAACAAGAGGTTTGGTAGCTCATTGATAAGAGACGGGGAAGATATTTACTCTTTCAATTGGATTATAGAAGGGGATTCCACCCATGTTCTTACCCTAGAAGTAAAAATGAGGAATATAAACAAGGATCCCTCCCAATAACTGACAAAGGACCTAAATATTTGTTGCCCATATTTCTCATAGATCTTTAAATTGGAATCTGATGCTTCAGGCATTGACAAATGGGATGTTCTCATGCAAAATAAGCTGCCTATTTCTTTTGAAAGAAAAAAATTGGTTGTCAATTATGCATCTATGATAAGGAGAAGTTGGCCAACACAGGATATAGAAAAGTTGAAACAATATTTGATTGGGCGACACTTCATTTATCCAAAGTTCCAAATAGACCACCTAAATTTGAACTATTCTTATACCAAAGGAATCTAAATGAGAAAAAATCAAAGTGATTAAACAAGCTACAAGGATTTAAATTTGAAATTCAATATCAAAGGGATATAAACCATCTTGTTGTGTATTCCTTATCCCAACTATTGAAGTTTCATGATATATTTGTAGTCGAACTAGTGAAAGGAAAATATATTGAACGAATGTTTCAAGGATGAGAGGGATACAACATTGTTGCACTACCAAGAGAAGATGCAAGAAGAGGACAATGATACCTTCCAATGATGTTATCTTTTAACAGAAACTTATAAATACTTTGAACCTAATTCCAAATTTGAAGAGAAGGTCTTGGTTAAATATCATTCTTCACCAATTGAGGGTCACACTGGTTTATTTATGACCTATTCCAACATAGGGAGTAATTTATTTTATAAGGGACTTAAAGTAGACATGAAATTACTTTTGAATCATGCAAAACTTGTTAAACAGAGACTGGAGAGTTTAGGAATATTGCAGCCACTATCAATTCCCAATCAAAAGTGGGTATCCTTTACCATAGACTTCATTACAAGAATCTGTCTTGTAGGCAGGAATAACTCCAAGTACCAATTACCATCCTTAGATAGATGGAAAGACACATATCTCTAACGAATGTTTAGAGGGGTTTAGACGGGTACTTGAGAAAGTATGTTGTAGACCAACAAGCTTCTAGGCTAAACTGACTGCATTTGGAATAAAATCGGTACAATAAAATTTATCACACATCCATTGGAAGCCACCATTTAAATCCCTCTATGGTTATGACCAATGACCATGACCCTTCCTTTCTAATTAATTGAAATATCAAATACATCCAAATGATATATGTTTTCAATTTCCTTGAGGAGTGTCGAGAAATATTGAAACAACTGAAAAAAATAAAAAAAAACTAATACTATATATATATGGACAAAGAAAGGATGAAATACAAGTAGGACCATCATCAAAGTGAACAAGTATTCAAGGTAGATGATTGGGAAAAGTCTACATGCACCTATGGTTCTTCTTATCACACTTGAAAAACCATCATTAATGTCATATAAAATAATAGATTTGATCATGTAACCATATGTTCATTTTCAATATTGCATAGCATCTCAAGAGTATCAAAGCATAAACCATAACAGATATATGTCCACATCAAGTAATAATCGCACCAAATTAGATCAAAGGTCTAGAACATAGCATCCATAAATGTATTTTTCAACCAACCAAGTCATCCTTGTATCCAAAATTCCCTCAAATAATAGCATCATATCAGTCAGACAAAGTCAAAGAAAAAGAGGACAATATATCTGTGTATAGAATTAAATAAAGGATATCATTTATTTATGTGTAAGGTATTAAATAAACAATAAATAGAAAACAATTAAGAGAAGGAAATCCCTTATGTATGGAACATACTACAAGTTTTTTCCAGGTGGACATCAGTGGCCACCCACTTGTTCCACTGACTCACAACACAGTTTTCCATCTTGGAAATTTTCTATGGTTTTTTCGAGTCTTGAACTTCTAGGGTCATTTTGAGGCCCTAAACGACATTGTTTTGGCATAGAAGCACCCAATAAATAGCCAAAGCCTTTGGATTGGGTTGTTCTAAATGTGTACTTCTCATATAGACCTTTACAATGGGCTACCGAGTGCCCCAAACAATGATTATATGTAAAATTAATGTCCCTGGGAGGTTGACTTATCAACTAACCACATCGGGGCCCACAAACCTTTTGGCATTTCATATTCTAGGGTTATGGTTTTGGATGTTTATGGTTTTTATCATTTATGCTTTATGTTAAAATTCATTTTCGACCTCATTTTAATAATAATCTTACGAATGAAAGTAGTCGTCACATCTCTTCTCAAATATAAGCTACCACCATTCTATTGAGTTCATTTCATTTTACATTTTTACAATTCATGTATATTTCATTCATTAATAGAAAATGAGTATTATTTTATCTTTGTGTTTATGTCATATTTTTGTGTTTCATTTTGTTCTGTCATAAATGTGGATCAGTGGTATCAAAGTGGCTTTCTCTTTATCTATTTCTTTGTGCATGTCCCCAACGAGGTCAGGATATAAGGATTTGGGACTTGAACTATTTGATCCTCTGAAGAGTGTCCTCGTCGATTCCGACATCCTCCCATGGTGGAAGAAAAGAGATACGAGGATCAGGAGATATTATTCATCTATTACTCAAGGAATACCTCACGTGACAAAGGGATGAGATGATGGAAATTTTTTCCCAAATCCTTTGACATCTATTGACAATAGCAGATGTGTCTTCATCAAGTGGAAACTTTGGAGGCATCACCCCTTTCAAGGTATAATTTAATTTTGATATTCCTGTATTTGAAGGTCAAATAGATGTCGATGATTTGGGAATATGGTTAAATGTGCTATAAAGTTCGATAGGGAAAATATCACCTTTGTGCTCCTTAAGGTTGTCCCCCATGTATAAAATTGGTGGGAGACTTACTGTGTGCAAAATTCTATAGAGGAGACTAGAATGTTTTAGGCCGAACCACTTTGGACTCTTTTATGAATGTTGTTAAGGAACCATATTACCCTGTTGGAAACTATGTTGGCTAGTACACGGGATGGACCACACTGCATTAGGAGAGGGATTGAATAGTGACAAAGTTCAGAAATACCTTCCATACCTTGCACACCAATATAGGTATTAAAGAATCTAAGTGACATATAGTTCTAAAATACCGTGGGGTATACATAGTTGTATCCAAACATAAATGGAGTTTCTGGACATCTCATCACTACGATCTGCTTATCGATATGTTGTCAAAGTCAAGAAAAAATTTAAGAAGTGGAATAATCAGGAGTTTTGTTTTGCAAATACGCAATAAAAAAGTATGGGAAAGACAACCCTAAATAAAAAAAAAATCCAACCTTAAGACAACTAGTCCAAGCCATGGGAAAAAAAGGGTAACGGGGAGATGAAGAAGGACACTAGAAAGTGGTGTGAGTTCCACAAAATCCTTTGGCACAACACTAAGAATGTCACTCGAAATAGTCATTGGTGGTCAAGCTCAAACAAAAAGAGTCAAACCCAAACTTGAAATATTATTTAGAATACAATAAAATGAAATGGATCATCGATGCAAAACCCACTGCTACCATCTCGACCCCAACAATCTAACCAAAAGAACAAAAGGAGCTTGAGGAGGGGGAGTTCCTCTTCCATTCACAGATGTGATTGAAGGGGACCCCACTGCATTTCATTATGGATAGCAGAAGCCAAAAGAACCTAATCTCAATAGAGGTCATAAAGCAGTTGGATTTGTCAACAACACCACACCCACAACCATACAACATCGGGTGGCTCCACCATGGACGATATATTCGCGTCAATCAACAATGTCGCCTATCCTATGCCATCATGCCCTTCAAGGATGAGGTACTATGTGATGTTTCCCCACTTGAAGTCTTTGATGTTATTTCAGGAAAACCATATATGTGGAAATGTCACGATGTTTATGAGTCTTGGCCCCATAGTGTCATTGTTACTTTGAGGGGTCATCTCTACAAGGTACCACAGGTAGTTATGACTATTTCCATTTTATTGATCTCAGAAAAACATTGTTGCAAAGTAATCTCGCATATACAAATTTTATCCTCTTCATGATCTGGTCATAAGGTGAACACAAGGTCGTTGTGACTGCTACAGCCTCATCCCAGGACCTTTCTATCAAGCAGAAGCAGGTCTAAAAGATTGTAGAGGAGCACAAATATATTTTTTCTTCACTTGCGGGGGTGCCTCTGAACTGTCGAGTCAAGAAAATATATAATAGATACCTTCATATCTCTATTGGCCACAACCCTTTGCAAGTTTTCTTAGGGTTCCAACCATTATCCCCCATTGATATAGCTCTTCATGTTGCATATTCACTGATAGAGTCATCCCACACTCAGACCGAGGAATATCATGTAACTAGATTGGTTGAATGAATCCATCCCCTCTAACAATAGGTTCATGACATCCTTCAATAGGATAATTCCAAGTACAAACAAGAAAACATCTGCAGCAAGGTAGGAAGCTCACTAAGGTTCATATTCAGCAAAATCTTCCCCATCTCCCATGGGAACTTGACGCGATGGGGACCATTGCTTCCTAAGGGGGGAGGATTAAATTAGGTGGAGATCGGTGGCCACCCACCTATTCCACTAGCTCACAACACAATTTTCCATCTTGGTATTTTTCTATGGTTTTTTCAAGTCCTAAACTTCTGGGGTCATTTTGAGGCCCTAAACAAAAAATTTTGGCACGAAAGTGCCCAATTGATAGTTGAAGGCTTTGGATTGGGATGATCAAAATGTGCACTTCTTAGCTAGATCTTTCTAGTAGGATACCGAGCACCCTAAACACAGATCATATGCAAAACTAACATCCCTGTGAAGTTGATGTATAAACTAACCACATCGGGGCCCGCAAAACTTTTGGAATTTCATATTCTAGGGTTAGGGTTTTGGGTTTTTAGGGTTTTTCTCATTGATGATTTATGTTAAAAGGCCTTTTTCGGCCTCATTATAATAATCTTCTTGTAAATGCACATAGTCATCACATCTCTTCTCAAAACTAAGCTACCACCATTCTATCGAATTCATTTCACTCTGCAATTTTACAGTTCATGTATATTTCACTCATTAATAAAAATTGAGTATTATTGTATCTATGTGTTTCTGCAATATTTTTGTGTTTCATTTTGTTCCCTCATAAATCTGAGTCAAAGATTGTGTGTATAGAATTAAAAAAAGCTTATTATTTATGTATAGATAGAGTATTAAATAATCAATAATAGTATGTGTAACTATGACAAATTAACCGTCACCGAGGTGTAGGACAGTCGGTGACGGAGTGTGTTGTTAAGCCACTCCGTGATGTTAAAGTCACCGGTTCGAAACCTGCGGGGACAAAAAATCCAACCATGTTAAGGGTTGGTGTGGCTCAGGCCGGG
>SNQJ01S0006997.1:80014-109258 GCA_010110895.2 Picea sitchensis | reverse complement strand
TTACTGCTAAAAATAATTCATGATGTTCTAATATTTTACTACCCTTCAATATATGTTCACAAAAATTAATAGCTTGTCAATTTTAGGTTTAAAAAATTTCATGAATACAAAATGTTATTAAATTGGAGGATTTTATAATCAAATCATCCACCAATATTAGAGAAATCAATGTTTAACTTAATAATAAATAGAATTTACTTGATAATAAACACAAATGGAAAATACACTTTGTTTAACTAAATTCGTCTTACAAGGATTATATTCACTTTGCATTATCTAAGCCCCATAAAATTGTAATTCATACAAAGTTTCAATATTTTTTTGTATTCTAACTTTTTTGAGAATGATAATCAGAAGCCAAAGACAAAGAGGCAATAGAAAAACCATAACTAATTGAAGTTAATCTAGATCATGGTTTTTGAAGCAATAGCTAATACTTTTTCCCCCATATTGTGGGAGCCTTGGAAAGAGGAAGTGGCTCACCATACCATCTCACACATTATAGTCTTCTTCCATTCTCAGCTTCTTTATAACTAAGGTTTTATTAGAGCAGAGCACAAGTTCTTGATATTACTTGATTGCTTGTAAACTTATTTTTCTTGTCGAGACCTTCCAGTCCAGTTGTGTTCTCCTCACTCAAAGAGTGAGGCACGTGGTATTAATTACCAAAAATAAAGTTTCTTGGACTCGATAGCTAGTGGCTAGTATGAAGATGGGATGCTCTCATCTTAGGATCAGGCTGGATAACAAATTTCAAGAAATATGGGAAGGGAGAGGTATTTGAGGAAATGAACGGGTTGTTACTAGGAAAGAATTGACTTAATTTTCTACCACTCCTAGAGAAGCATCCCTAGCTGAGCCATACCCATAGCTTTTAATCACTAGTGACAGTATCATTGGAAATATATCTTTCCCTAAAACCCACAACTTACCTTCTACTAGTATCCTTAGAACCCAAGTGTCAAGAAGAACTCTAGGTTTTCTCTAATTTGTTAATAGAATTTGGATTTAATATTATTTAAAAATTAGTTATCTCACATTTACAATTTGAAAAATATTACCTGTAAATAAAAGTATTTAAAAGAGATTTTGATTTCTCAAATTTATTCAAGCCATTCATAAGTAAAGAAATTCGTATAAAATTATGTCAATATTGTAGACATTGATTTTCTCTATTTGAATTTTACACTAGATAAGTTCTTCACCCACACATCAAACACACTTTGCTTCATCTATTTTTTTTCACATGGAATTATGGGAATTCCAATGGAAAAATAAAATAAACCCTTAAAATTTAAGCAATCCTTTCAGCAAAATTGCATTTCATGCTCATTAAATAAAGATCATGGACCAATTGGGTGTCACACCATGGATCAATATAGACATAAGTATCAAGGATAATATGAACCATAGAATCATTTTATGTCTAGAACATAATCGTGACCATTAGATTAGATAATTACAATGCATAATAAATAAACAGACTTTAACTAAAGATACATTAGACCAACTTGATCTTAACTAACTCTTAAGTGTCTAAATATCCTAACATCACTCCTTAAAAACGACTTAGGATAGGATTGAAGGATTTACAAAGGTGACACAATAGGAGAAGGAAGGAAGCATTAAATCCTATCCCCCCTTAATGAAAAATTCTTGAACTCCTAACATAGATTGAATTTTGTAAAACATCACTTGTATAAGATGCTTTGTGAAAATGTCTACAACTTGATCATCTATAGGGGAATAGTGAATTTGAAGAATGTGATCCTAAATAAGATTTCTGATGAGGTGCATGTTTAGTTCAATGTGTTTGATGTGCCAATGTAGAACTGGATATTTGGAAATATGAATGGCACTCTGATTATTACACTAAAGTGTAGTTAGACGCTGCTGTTGGAATCCAAACTCTGAAAGGATATTCCAAAGCCACAAGGATTCTTGACTTGCACTAATTGTTTCTCAATACTATATTCCTGCTAAATAAAATGTAAAGGCATGTTGCTTCTTACAAGTCCAAGTAACAAGTCTGGAACCAAGACAAAAGACATAACTTGCAATAGACTTCTGATCACCAGGGTTACCAACCCAATCAAAATTAGTGAAAAAAACCAACAAAGGAACTCCCCCTAAACTATAATGTATCCCAAACTAAATTTTACCATGGATATACTAAAGTATTATTTTTATTTCCTTCTGATGGCTCTCATGTGGTGTTTTCATATACTGGGAAACAAGACCAATAGAAAAAGAAAATATTAAGATGGGTATGAATCAAATACAAAAGGATACCAACTCCCTTATGTTACAAAGTGGCATCTTATTTAGGTGTTGTACAGGTGGCAACAAGTTTGACTCCATACTAGAAGGGAGATGGAGTTGGTTTACAATATTCCATGTGAAAGTGAAGAAGAAGGTCACATGCATACATAGACTGAGAAAGGGAAATTCCTTTATTGGTTTACAAGACTTGGAGGCCAAGAAAATAATGCAAATTCACTAAGTCTATCATTTCAAATTTCTTTTGAGGGATGAATGTCACATGGGTTAGAAGTTTGGGGTCACTATCAATGAGTATAAGGTCATCAACATAAAGAACAAGTATTATGATATGTCTACCTACTTTCTTCATAGACATTAGGGTTGAAATCACATCTAGAAAAGTCAGTGTCAAGAAGAAAACTATCCATTTTAACATACCAAGCCCGAGGATCTTTATTAAGGCCATAAAAATATTTCTTAAGGTGATACGAAAGGCTAGAGTCATTCTAAATATATCCAAGAGGTTGTTCCATATAAATTTATTCTTGCAAATCCTTGTGCAAAAAGTTGGATTTAACATCCATTTGATGGACCTCCCATTTTTATGAAGTGGAAATCTCTAGAATAAGGTGGACATAATTGATTTGGCTACAAAGGCAAAAGTTTCAATATAGTTAACTCCTTCTACTTGAGAAAATCCTTTGGCAATTAATTGATTCTTATGTTTTTCAACACTTCCATTTTATACATATTTATTCTATACACCCATTTACATCTAGCAAGTTTTCTTCCTTTCAAAAGATGTACAATATCCCAAGTATCACTCACCATTAAGGAACAATATTCTTCATTCATTGTTGCATCTCAATCTGGATGGCCAAAATATTTTGCAAATGTTTTTGGATCATGAGTTTCTAAAATTTGAGCCAAAAGAGAGGAGGCTCATTGGAACTATGAATGTGTACGGTGTCAATATAAAGGATCATCTGTAAGCTTACCAATTGATTCTCATGTTATTGGTGTGAATTCATGTTCAATGGACCCAAATGGAGAAAGGTAAGAAATCAGAGGAGGATTTTCATCATCACTACCATCATCTAAAGAAGGAATTAGAATAGGATCACTAGTAGAAAAGTTGGAAATATATAAATAAAGTTACGATTTATTTTTTCTATGAAAAAAACAAATTGGGAATAGAATATGGAATACTCTCCAAAGATGGCTCGCAGGTCGAAGATGGAACAACCATCGAAATAGTTTCCTAGGATGAGAGACCTTCATTAAACTTTAAATCTATTGGAATGAGGTTGAAGAATTTTATAACCTTTTACATATTCAAAATATCCAACAAAAATTCACTTCTCACTCTTGGGTTGTAATGATTTCCTTTTCTCATCAGGAATGTGAGCCCATGCTTCACTACTAAACCCACCAAAGTGGCTCACATCCGGTTACTTTTAATCCACACTTCTTTCAGTTCTATATATTTTAAATCCTTGTGAGAGTGTGATTAACTATGTAATGTATACATTTAATGGATTTTTCCCAAATATGGGGATTTAATTCCTTAGATTGGATCACACAATTTTCCATTTCTTTTTATGTGTGATTGTTTCTCTTAGTAACACCATTTTGTTGTGGTGTATATGCAACATCGTGTTTCATTTGAATTCCCTATGCAATGTACTAAGTTGTAAATTTAGTGTTAACATATTTGCCTCCATTATATGTTCTTAACTTTTGAAGTTGATGTCCAGATTTTTTTTCTACAAGGTACTTGCAAGCCAAAAACATGTCAAAAAATTCACTCTTAATTTTTAAGAAATAAACCCCAAGTGCATCTATATAATTCATCAATGAAAGTTAAGAAATACTTGAATCCAAATAAATAATAAGAAGGAAGCAAACCACACAAATCACTATGAACAAGATGCAAGGTGGTTGAGGCGTGCCAAGAGGTATGTTTGTCAAAATTGTCTGAATGATGTTTACTAAAAACACAACCAAAATAAACACTATATCTATAAGAAACGAGAGGAACACTAAACAACATATTCTGATTACATATTTGTTGCAATGAGAAATAGTTTAGACGACCAAACCACTCATGCTAAAGTTTTCTAAAGTCATCGCTATGAGAAATAAAAGCTAATGGAAGAGATGATGACTCAAAGTTGTCAAATTTGCACAACCTAGTAATATCATCAACAATTACAGTTGTTAGTACATGCTTAGGATCTTTTAAATCCTTTATTGCAACTTGGTGAGGTGAAAATTATGTTGTTTTACCTTCACCTAAATGAGTGATTTGATACACTAATAGAAGGTTGTGGGAAATACTTGGAACACATAATACATCATTAAAAGGGCCATCATCCATTGATTGAACTATTCCAAACCCTACAACACTAACATATATATCATCACCAACAAATATTTGTTTGGTTTTTATTGACATGGGCAAATTTCCCTCCTCAACAGCAGGGGTTCTCCCCAATGTGAAGTCCCAATTAGACGTCAGAGTGTTTGGAATAGGGAACCCATTCATATTTTGTCCTGACAACCATTAATGGTTTTGCATGAAAAAATGTGAATTATACAATGTAGAGTGCAGAATGATTCTAATTTACATGAAGAATGAAATTTGACTCTTCCTATGCTAGCTAAGAGTGAATATTTAACCAATGAACATAATAAAGTTATTCTAGAAATAATAGTAGAAACACATATACAAAAAAGTTAAGAAAATATAGAATAAACATTATCTCTATAAGAAACGATCTAGTAGAGTAAATACCATATAACAAAGTTAAAACAAGTTTTCAACTAAATAACTATTTAGTCTTGAGTTCACCACATGAAAGCAAACACATTCAAAAATAATAAAAAACTAGCACTATTAATTCTGATACATAGTAATATACAATAGAAATAACACTATCTTACAACAATCCTAGTGCATAGTAAGCATAGAAATAGTTCATAGAACATTCATCACACTAGGGTCTAAGCTTTCCCAAACATTTTGGCAAAAAATGGCTTATCTTTATGCAAAACTCATAAATAAGTTTACAAGTGTGTGCACAAGAAAAAACAAAATATCTCTTTCTTCTAACTTACATTTATACCATTTTTACAAAAAGAATTGACTCTTGGTCGCTTGAGTTCCTATATTGTTTTTTTTTGTCCTCTTCGACTCTTTCCCTTTTATCTTTAAAAACTTCACATTCCACCAACTTACAATTAATTATGAGTTTTTTCATCCATATAGATTTTCCAAGCATCATATTTTGAAAATACGTTGGTTATGCACTTATGGATTAGGGCTTCATATTCCACCTCATACATGGCTAACTCCTTTGACATGGGGCCTAGACCATTTTAGAGTGTAATGATGTATGGATTAATTAAATTCACATCGCTTGAGGGAGTTTACATATGTTCCATTAATACATCCTTGGTGATGTTTGATGTTATTCCTATTGAAATTTTATTTTGCACAATGATTACCTCTAGGTCTTTCATCCTTTCATATGTTGGTTAGGGTGCACTCAATTCACTAGAGGGAGGTAGATGGCATCTTTCATTAACCTTTTATGTGGCGTGATGAAGACATTGGAATTTATTAATTGTGGTAATGATATCCTTTTCAAGAGATGATATTGTTGACCTACAATTATCTAGTGTTTTATAGTTGCATTGAATCTCTTTTTGAGTCATTCTTGGGAGATTTCTTGGAGCATCCCTTTCTTCTATCTAAAATTTTATTAGTTCATCTAATCCCAATTGTAATCCTTACAAAACTAATCATTGGTCTTTTTTATTTTCGAAGGTGTTTAAGTGTTGACATGAATTGTACTCTTTCAATTTCTGTAAACAATTGTACAATTGCCTCAATGCAACATTGAAACCATCTTGAGTGGTGAAAGTACATGCCTTGATAGGCTAGTCAAGTCTTATTCCAGGTGTGCTAGTTTTGTTTTTTTTAGAAAAAATATATCTTTTACAATATTCTATCTCTTGGGAAATTTTGATAATGTTAGCCTTTGTTGCTTGCATGCAAGTGACACTTGCAAAAGATGCAAAAACTAGATAATTATATATATCTATGACCACATGGGTCTTAATTGTGACTACTATCTTTGGTACTCTGACAAACTTCAACCCCTTCTTCATTTGTCTTACAATTTGTTTATTTCTCTTATCGAAGAAAAACATGTCAACCATTGCAACTGATAAATTGATTCTTACTTTGATGGAGTGAAACAACCTTATCCCGCCTCAGGAAGTGAAAAATTACCTCTAGTGATGGATTGTGCCATGGGATCAATTAAAGCATTAGGATTAGATGATCCTTCTTCCATAGGCTTGATCTCATTTTTCTACTCATTCTTATTTTTCTTTGCCTCCTCATTGACTCTAGATTATTCTTCCTACTTCACCTTCCTTTCCTTGGACTTGTTTTTCCTCATCCTTTCAAATTCTTGATATTTCAGTAATTCCTCTTTTCTATGAGCCTCTTTTCATTCATCAACATCATTTTTTTTCTTTCTCTTTTAGTTCTTATTATGTTTCTTTCTCTCTCACTTCTTATTAAATATTTTCTTTGTTTTCCTATGATTTCTTGTATCCTTAGCTCCATTTCCTTTGTTCCTCATCCTCATATATAATTTAGTTAAAGATGTGGAAATTTATTAGATATATTCCTTCTATCATGCCTCATTTTGATAAGACCAACAATATTTACATATTGATTAGTGGTGAGCTACCACATCATGAGGATCATCCCTCATGAATATTTCTATTTTAAAATGGAAAACAACTAGCACTTAGCCTTCTTCCTTACCAGTCTTTGAATTTTCTATGTTTTATGCACCCACACTCAATGTCAAGGGAGGCTAGGGAGCTATTTTATTTTGTGCATGGATTTCTCCAACTCTTTATATAGATCTGATAAGCTATCTCTTGCATGAACAATCTCTCTATAATTAAATTTAGGAGAATATGTGGAGACTGAGTAGTTCCAAATATTATCAGACAAGTTCCCTTCCCAGTCACATACTAGTCACCAATAACACTCAAAATTTTCATAGTCTTTCTTTTCATACATGTTGTAGGATTGCAGAAAATTAGTGTGTACAAGAGAGCCATGAAATGATCCCATATCCTAGTGTAGTGGATTCTATACTTATTCTCTCATAGAATTTGACAGTATGCATGTATTGGCTTCTCCCTAGGTAGTCTCTGCCATCCCATCCTTGGAAAACTATTGACGGTGCACACTACATCCATCATGTAGAAAGACAGGTAGAAGGTTGGGGGAATTTCGATAGTGAGGCTCTTGATACTGTATGTTTTAGACATTTATGGTAGAGCAATGCACACACAAATTTTGTTGATGTTTTACTTATACATCTAGAAATTACGGTTCTTCTTTATTATTAAAATCATTTAGCACATTAGATGTATAAATAAGATCACTGAAAGAGAGGCAATCATAGAAACAATAGAGACACACATATTATCCTAGGAAACCCTCATGGGGAAGAAAACCCAGAAAAAAAAATCCTCAATATAGATAGACCAAAAACAAGGAGAAGATCCTCCTCTACTCCTTCACTAAGAAAGAGTAGTGCACCACTTAACCAAGAGATACCAAGATATATACTAAAACCCTCCTTGATGTCACCCCCAGTTGCAACAACTACTCCTCTAGGAATTGTGCACTTTTTCCTCTTGTCGCAGAGAACATAAGTGAGTGTACAAATGAGGTGATAGCCTCCTTTATAAATAGTATTCTGGGCTCCCTTAATTAGGTCTGGGCCAACCTGTCACTTTACCCTTTTAATTTACATTTAATTGTCAATGAACAAAAGGGCCTACTTTTACAAAGGCACAATAGGGCCTAATTAATAAATATAATATAATAATATTATTCAACACTCCCTCTTAGGTAGAATATTCTTCAAAGTTACAATATTTCAACACTCCCCCTTAACAAGAAGGGTATTCTACTGACAACATTAATAACAACTGACCGGACTCAATACAAAATAAAGCGGAGGAGACGTCGACATCAACATTTGGAATATTGTCTGTCATATCTATAAATCATCGAAAGTTTTTCTCATCATCAACATCAATAGAAAATGAGAATCATCGTCATCTGTTGCGCGGATATGGAGTAACATCATCATCATCAATAACATGAAGCTATAACATCAACATCAACAACACGAAACTAGAACAAAAACATCAAAAGCATGAAGCTGGAACAACAACATCAACAACATGAAGTTGGAACAACAACATCAATGGAAACAAAATGAGACAAGAGCATCAACTGCAGCAACAAAAATAGTGGGCACTCTGAAAAACCATCCATCTAGACCTTATGGGATCTATCCATGGATAATAAAATACCCTAGGATATAAATCCTAATGAGCTTCCACACTACTGACCATAACAAGTATATGCATACATAGGCACTTCGACAAACCATCCATATGTACCTTGTGGAATCTGTCCAGGGATTATCAATCCCCTAGGATATAAATCCTAACATGTTGCCATGCTAGTGGTCAGGATACCATAGTATCATCAGTGTCACTCCCCCTTTCGAAGGAAGTCCTTTTGGACTACACCAATATTTTCTCAGAATTACTGAAACTTCACGCGAGATAGATGCTTAGTCAACACATCTACTACCTACTCATTCGTGCCAAGATATTGGAGCTTCACAACTCCCTTCTGTACCATATCATGAATGTAGTGGTATTGGATCTAATGTGCCTCATCTTATCATGGAACACTGCGTTCTTTTTTATATTTATGCAACTCTGGTTATCACAAAATATTGTGGTAGCATCCATCTCTAGGTCAAAATAGACCTGTCAACAAATTTTGAAGCCATATGGATTCACAACTAGTGGAGCATGCTGCAATGTACTCCACTTATGTCGTACTGAGAGAAATACTAGATTTCTTCCTGTTTTTCCTCGAATTTGTGACTGACCCCAAACTGAAACAACATCTTGAAGTACTTTTTCTTTCTGAAACCCTTCCAGCCCAATATGAATCAGTATAGCCATACAATCTGAAGTCACAATATCTAGTATAATAGAGGCCATAGTCCAACGTACCCTTAAGGTATCTCATCACATGCTTTGCAACTACAAAGCGAACATGTCTCGGCTCCACCAGATACTGACTCAAGGTGTTCACAACAAAGCATATATCTAGTCTAGTATTTGTCAGATACATCAACAAACCAATCATCTATCCGTATAGAGTAACATCAACTATTTATGACGAAGTATTATCTAATAAATTTATATTCATATCCATAGGAGTGGACATGGCTCTACATTCCATCATGTCGAATCTCTTCAGAATTTCCATAGAATACATTCCTTGACTAAGGAAAATCTCTTATGGTCTCTGTCATACTTCAAGACCTAAGAAATAGTGCATCAGGTCTAGGTCCTTCATTTCAAATTCAGAGGAAAGCTTCTTCTTACAATATGTGATGATATTTTCTTCATTTGTAAAGAATAATTCATCCACATATAGCAACAATATAACTGGTCCATCATTCTCAATCTTGAAGTAAAGGTTGTGATCAACTTTACTCTTGGTAAATCCCAAGCCCATCAGAAAACTATCAATCATATCATACCAAGCTCTCGGAGCTTTCTTCAACTTGCAGACATGAGTCTTCATGTCCTGTACTTCGAAACCAAATTTTCACATTACATTGTACTAACCTGGTACACTTTCTCAGTTGCAACTCAATCTGCATAATCATGTGTTAGTTCTACGTTCTTTCTACAAATCACTATTTGTCTCACTGCCTGAGAGTATATCCTCTACTTTTTCTTTAATTTTTCCTTCTGGAACTAGGAATCTATACCTACAACTTCTATTTATGAAGATGAGAATGACTACTCTATTCTTAGTGTAGTTGTTGAACTCTGAGAGTAGCTCCTCTATTTTTTCATGGCAACAGCTTCATCTGAAACCGAGAGTGGTTGTTACTGAAGGTAGATTTTCTTCTTTCATGGAGGAAACTGAAACTCAAATACAATTATTTCACCCTATGAATCTCATATTGTATCAGAAGTATGCTTGTTCAAGCTGTCTTCATGAACACTAGAACTATTTCTTCAATTACTAGAGCAAGCGTCTCTTCATAGTCTTCTCCCTCTTGTTGGGAGAATCCTTTGGACACAAATCAAGATTTGTACATATTTATACTATTATATGCAACATGTTTTTTCTGTTATATCAATATTGGAATTCACTAATGACTTCCCTTTTGTTCTCAAGGAAAAATCCAAATCCCAATCCTTCTGACTGGATTCCTCCTCTGTCACTGAAATAAGGGAATCTTCCCAAGAGATTTCAAGTCTCCTAGAAGTCTCTGAAGCTACAATCTAGTCTTCTCAAAACATGGCATATGTCTATCAGTCCTAGAATATGTCTCTTTTATTATCTAATCCTCTCTAAGATCAGGCTCACTCTGAGTCTCCATGCTCCCTCTGAGGCTTGACTCCCTTTAAGTCTATAATTTTTGGAGTGATCTGCTCCCTCTGATATGGCACATCAATGCTATATGGTTTTGCATCCTAAAAAGTTTTCATGGGACCATGTTGGTCTCTTCCTGGTTACTTCATTGATTCTGGGTAGGCCCTTCTGGCTCTACTAACTCTTCTTGATGATCTGAAGAGTGATCAACTGCACTAGAGGGATTTTTTTTGTTATCTTTGGAGCCTTATGCTCCTCATGTTCTGTCTTCATATGAAATGTTTTATATCTAGAAAAAGTAGTTTCTCCTTATTATTCTTTGGTACATGGGTGTATACGGTCATGTATACAACTTGGATAGTCTGATCCATGTATCATCTAATATTTTTCCTCCTGCATCCTTCACTATGTCTTCCTAAGGGTTATCACTTGTCACATGCCAGGAACAAGAGAAATAGGGCAGAAACAATAGACAATAATAATACTCTTTATAATAATAATAAAAACAATAGTGAGAACGATCGTCAAAGTATCTCCTTCAGAGCTATCACTTGTGATCTTCCTCTAACAAGGGTAAAAAGTAAGAAATACAATAATAAGGAATGAGAGAAACACTCTTCTAGTGTTGTGATCAATCATTCCTCCATGGTAACCTGGAAACAAAACAAGAAGTTTCTCCTAGAGGAGATGTTAGTTATATCTAGTAAATGATTATGGTAAGCATTTATCTCAATAATGCTCACATATTACCAAGTAATCAATAATACAACTTTTCAAAGATTGTTATTGCAACTATAGATTTTAGTAGTTATCAAACTTGATATGTGTAAATTTGAATCAATCAAACCTAGAACTTGGAGTCTTGTCCTCAAGAATGAGTGTGTTTCCTTTCTTCTGAGTCTCCTTCACTCAAGATGACAAGTATTTTCTTCAACATGTCCTCTGTACTAAGATAATGTGCTTTCTTGACAAAAAATTGGGTTAGAGAATAAACTCTATAATCTCAACTTTAATCAATCTAATAATTTGACTTTAATTTTGACCAATGATTAGTATTATAGTCATAACTTCAACAGATCAAAATACAACCTAAATTTTCATAAGATCATAAAAAATAGAGGCATATTAAATTGATCAAACCTGAGGTTCATTTTTCCTTTGAATGTGTTGGATATGAGATCCATATGGATCTACGATTATTGTTTAGACAAAAGATCCGTTCTCTTACAAATACCCTTTATAATTTGATATAGTTTAATCATATGTAAGTACATACCTCTGACAGTATTGGTAGGTAGTGGCACCATCCGGCAATAGTGGAAATAAATAACAAACCTTTAAAAATTCAAAGGTGTTGCAATTTGTAATTTAAAGGTAGTTGGATATTTTCTAGGGTAAGGCAAATTAGGACAATAAAAATCAGTCCCAACACTTCACAAAAACTTTCACTGCAACTGGTGTTGAAACTAGAATGAAGGAATTGGCACTGTAAGTGCAACTGATACTGCAACTGCAACTGCAACTTAGGGTTTTATGAGAAAATCCTAATTTCTCAAACTTCAAATTTTGGTATTCTAATCCAGGGACTAGATGCACCCTCCTAGGGAGATTTCCTAGGTGAGGTTACGTTCTCCAATGTCCTCCTCAAACAATAAAAATGTCACACTTAGGGTTTATGCAAAAACCCTAATTCTTATAGCAACTACAATACTGAAACTGAATCTTGGAGAGGGTGCGTTGAAGCTAGCCACTTCTTGTAAACTGTGAGTTGGTCTCTTTTAGGCTTGTTTTGATACCATGTTAATGTTTTACTTATCAATCTAGCAATTACAGTTCTTCTTTATTATTACAATCATTTTTCACATTAGTTGTATGAATAAGATCACTGGAAGAGAGGCAATCATAGAAACAATAGAGACACGCATATTATCCTGGGAAACCCTCATGGGGAAGAAAACCAAGAAAAAAATTCCTCAATATAGATAGAAAAAAAACAAAGTAGAATATCCTCCTCTACTCCTTCACTAGGAAAGAGTAGTGCACCACTTAACCAACAGATACCAAGAACTAGACCAATACCCTCCTTGATGTCACCCACAATTGTAGCAGCTACTCCTCCAAGACTTGCACACTTTTTCCTCTTTTTGCAGAGCACATACGTGAGTGTACAAATGAGGTGATAGCCTCCTTTATAAATAGTAGTTTGGCCTTCCTTGATTAGGTCTAGGCTGACCTATCACTTTACCCTTTTAATTTACATTTAATTGTCAAGGCACAAAAGGGATGAATTTTACAAAGGAAAAATAGGGCCTAATTAATAAATAATATTATTTGGCACACCCTCTTAGGTAGAATATTCTTCGAAGTTACAATATTTCAACAAATTCTTTATAAAACAGAAAGAAAACAATAGCATTCACACATAGTACTTACTAATTTACCATGGAAAACCTTAACCAAGAAAACCAACAAATGTTTAGAGTCTCACCTCTAACTCTCATTGTATTAACTTCACCATTTAAAAATATAATATATATGATTTCATGGAATCCAATACTTTAATCCATTGATATGGATTAGATTACAACGTTAATTCCTTAGATGGAATAAGAAAACCATGGGTTGAAAATTTGTGTGCTAAAACTACCCAAAATGGACCAAAAAAATAGCCAAATTTTTTTTCAAGGGCTCTGCCTCCGAACCCCAAAGCAAGGGGGCCCTACCAACCCTCTTGCTACGCCCCACACATATGCATCACGTGTGGGGATAACCATAAAAATAATATAACACATATCAAACATTCTCCCAATTGTTATTTTCTTTACAAAGAGAGGGCCTAAGGATTACATGAACAACAATGCACATTTCTTATCTACACCACAAGAACTTCTCAAGGCTTACAAACTTTGTCAATGAATCTGCAATATTCTTCAAAGTGTCCACCTTCACCAGCAACACTTTCTTGTCTTAAACCATGTCTCTCACAAAGTGATACTGAACATCAATGTGATTCATCTTATAATGATAAGTCAGGTTCTTTTTTAACATCCCACTCTTGCGCACAGATGATATGATTTATTATTTCAGGACACTTGCGTGCAAGTGATCCAGTTCAATATATGATTTTCTATTTCTCTTATGGATTATGATGATGATGTGGTGATATGTTGTTATGTTAGTTGATGCCTATGTATAGACAGGTGATATTGACGGGTTTCTCCTTAGTGTGCAAGACACTTGACAGATTGAGGATGTCGATGGCATCAATGAACCTCCTTGGACTCCAGATCGAGCCAGGGAGTGGACTGTATATGTTTTGGGTATTTTTATTTTTTCATATGTGACATATGAGAAGGTATATTATGATGTTGTTATGGATCATTGACATCGTTTCATGGTGAATGCAGGCTGACGATTTCTTGCTAATCAGACTCACATAAGGAGTAAAGGGGCCATGCACAACAACCAAATATTGAGGGAGAGATGTGGCAGCAGCCTTGCCACAGCCTACTAGCACTCTTGCCATGGCTCAAATTGTAGGTTAACGATTACCTAGTTTGAGAGATCGATGATGCCATGAGAGAAGACTGAGACAATCGCTCACGAATATTCTAAGGGGTGCACAATAAGGCATGGTCATTATTCCTTAGAGGCCCTTAGTCTCTCACAAGGTCCCCTAATGGAGTATTGACTCCGAGGGTTGGACAACTATCAAAATTAGCCAAGGGCGAGTGGCACCCTTGGAGCATGTAGTGCATCTTGAAGGGAACGTCGCATAAATAAAACATGAATAAATGTGAGTGGCACCCTTGGAGCACGTAGTGCATCTTGAAGGGAATGTCGTAATTTTAACACAGTTGACTCAATGAACCTAGGTGCCTAGAAAACAATATTTGTTTGACATGATCAGCCTTAAAATAAATGTTAAATGAGTAAATTTTATCAAATATAAATTTCCCTTAAAAATTCTAAGCCTAGTTGAAAATTAAGCCTAGGTCTAAATGGGGTAAGAAGACTAAAAACTAAATAATCAATTAATAAAAGGGGGGATGAAGAAAAATAAAGTTAATAATTTAAAAGATAAATATTTTATCTAAGAATTAATTAGTGTTTATGTGCAAGACATGCTAATTTGGAAATTAGACAAAAAGGGGAAATGAATGCAAAAAGGAATCTGGAAACATAGAAAGGAATCTAGTCTAGATAACTTTCCTAAATACAACTCAACTAAGTTTTAAGAAAGTTGTCAGTCATTAAAGGAAATTGAGGGAATAAAGGGACAACAAGGAGCGTTTTTAGGATGGGTGAGGGAATCTGACATTTAACTAAATTAAATAAATGAATTTCTAGTGCAACTAAGGGATCAGGTGACAAGTGCATGGGGGAGAGTATTTCCTAATTAATTTTTAATAAAAAGAATTTAACATGAAATTGGCAAGTGGTAACTAAGAGGAACTCTATAAAAGTAATGGTAGAGAAGAGGAAAGAGGACGACTGGTATGCGTAAGGTTATGCTATTGGAATTTCTTTGACTGATTTTTCTTGTGGGAGTTGGGATACCTAGCTCGAATAGAGAGTGGTAGCTCAACCTTGCGAGGTGAGCTGGGAGCTAGATTTTTCTCTGGTTTTGTGTGCGTGTCCCCTTTGCAGCTCGAGGGGCTCATGGAGAAGAAGAGTACCCCCAGCGTTGGCTAGGAGGTACCGGTGAAGTCTTCATAGTTATCAAGCGGGAGTTGGATGGAGTGTAAGCACAGAAGAACCTCTTCGACTATTTGTCGTCGGCTACGGTATTTTATCAGGTATTTAATTGTAATCAGATTTAGGATGTGAAAGAATTTATTTCGCCGTTGCATCGGTATAATAGAATTCTTGAGATTCTCCTTAAACTGATAGTAATTATAACTTGATTTGGACATGTCTTGATAGCTTTGAATATAGAAGATAATTTCTGGAATGGTTGTCATTGTTTTCTCCACATAATTAATGGTAGCCAAGATATATACCTGCGGAATGCCAATTACTTAGTCGCTGCCCATGATTTCATATCTGAGTTAAATAAATTTTATTAGTTTATAGAGTACGATTTATGCAGAATGATTTATGATTGCATGTGGTGAAAATGGGGATTTTTTTTTATATATTGTTGTGCTTGGGCATACCTTGAAGAAAGACTAACCCTTGTTTTTTGTTTTTTTAAATCAGATTCCTTTCACTTCAACCTTCACCAACGAAATTTTTTTCTCCTCATCAAATTATTAGGGTGATCGTTGAGCTTTGCTCGGTTTTAATAACTTTTATCTCTTCTTTCTACATGAAAACTCACCCAACGAATTTTTCCCTAAGGGCTCAGCGAATTTACCTTTGCTCAACGTTTTTAGTTGCTCAGGAAATTTCATTTTTCCTTAGCAACTATGCCTTTACCACTCTGTGTTTTTGCTGGTTTTCGCTCTACGTTTATGTGTAAAACAAACTGGGCATGTTTTTCCTCAGCGAGTGACACAGTGACCTCTGCGTTGAGGGACGGGGTATGGCCCTACGCCTTCTTACCTTGCACAACTTCTCTTTCATTTTCTTAGCGTTTTCTGTAGGGGCATGGCTCTATGCCTTCTCCCTGTTTCACAGCAGCATATCTCATGCCTCTTTGCATTGTTGGCTCACGAAATTGTTTCTGAGAAACATCATTTTCACCTCTGCGTTCTCACCCTCTTCCCAGCACCAACCCTTGGTCCATCCTCATCATTTTGGGAGCCCAAGGCTCTACGTGTTCACCCCTTTTCCCATTATTTTTGCATGGTGATAATCTCTACGATTGCAGTTAATACTCTGTGTTTCTCTGTTGTACTCTTCAGTCTGAGTTTGTTGGGATTACACCCAGATTCGTTCCCTTGGAGAGATTCCATTTCCATTGATTTTCTCTCAGATTAGCATGGGAACCCCTAGCCTTTACTTCCTTTCCTTGCATTTGGGGGGGAGGTTTATACCCCTGCGATACTACCAAAGTTAACTTATGCATCCCTTTTCTCCGCGAATGGATACTCAACAATTTCGGATTACCCAAAGAACTCATTAATTATATTATGGATTAACCTGCGAGTGTAATTATTAAAAGTGTAACTTATGCCTCCCTTCAATTATTACTCAGATATCCATCCTTCTTCATTTAAGATAAAGGTCGAGTCTTACTATATTATATTAAAGGTTCGATGAAGAAAATTCCTAATGTGGAATTTGGGGATCAACCCTACTTAGTGTTCTCAAGGGATATTATTTAACACTTTTAAACGAGGAACCCTACTTAGTGTTCTCAAGGGATATTATTTAACACTTTTAAACGAGGAAGAGAGTTAGTACTGGTAGATGACAATGGTAACATGTAGGGTTGTTTCCCTTTAATTGGAAGTAATATTTAAGTTACCAAATAAACATTCCATTCTAATTCTTGTTTTTATAAGTTTTATTTATTGTTAAGGAATAACCCTTGGGGATACAAAGAGTGAGTGACTTGTGCAATTAGTATTCGTAAGGAATTGTGCAACATCGGGTAAGATAGAGAATGATTCTTCATATACGTTATTTGATTCGCTACACCAGTGTCACATAACATGGATATATCACCTTATCTTGTGGAACCACATTGAGAAGGTATTTTTATTTAAGTGATTAGAGTGCGAGTGCACCTTGAATTAATATCGATTTGTGTTGATAAGTTGATATTCTCCTACACTGATGACTTTAATTTTGATGATTGATTAATATCAGTGACTGTTGCGCTTTAATCATTGACGATGCATTTTTTAATTAAATCTAGACTGCTTTGACACCACGTATTAAAACAAAGGTATTGAATGTTTGATATGATTTGCATTCATGAGTGCCTTGATTAATGTTGATGTGTTATCAAATACATTGGTTGCGTGCCTTGAAATTGTAGAGGGGTGATTACTTAAGTAAATAAATCTTTTGCATGCCATGATATAATGTTGATGAATTCCGTGTTATGAAAAACGTTGATGTAAATGTTATGTGTGTAATTTATTATTGATGCCCTTAAATTGATGCATGATTAATTGAGTTGACGTATGATCATTGAATGATGAGATCTCCTTGCATACTGAGTTAAATTGATGATACTCTTGTGCCAAAACTTTATTATGATGTATGTTGAATTTATGGTTTAAATTTCCTTCTGCAATGAATAAAATTGATGGTTACTTCATGCACACACTGAAAACATAATGTATTGTATGATGTTTAGACATTGGACTTCTGGCACGAATGAGATTTAATGCCAGGAATGATGGTTTAAATATTAGTCTTCTTGCGCGAAATGAAAATGTATTATGACGAATGATTTCTTATTATGATTGGGGTTGCGCCATGAATATAATTGATAATTTATTTTGCGCCTTGGATTTAATGTGGTCTATGATAGGTTACATGAATGATTTCTTGCACACCATGTTTATTTATGGATTAGGATTGATGGATTTATGAATAGATTATCTTTGATGTTGTTGATTTAGCATAATTAGTTTGGAATTGATTGTGTTAGTGGGATGTAGACACCTCCTTGTTCCTCAGAACAGTCGTCAGCACTAAGACCTTAAATGGTTAAAATCAATTGGAACTTGGGCTTGAGCGTGCTAATTACCACACGCAAGGATAGATGCCCCTATCCAGCTCCTTGGCCTTGGTGAAAAGAACAGATTGTGACCTTGAAGTTCAAACACTATTCTAATTAGAGTATCGGACCCACACCTTTTTGATAGAGTTCTTCACGTGGAAGGACAAATCGTAAACATTGGATCAACACAGTTTGCATTCTAGCCATGAAAATTCAAATCTTCTCCGACCATTTTTTATCGTGCAACCCATTGTACCTTGTTGTATGAACCAAAGTGAAAATCAGCCCTCACAACGACCACAATCCACTTTTCCAGTTCAAAATGTCAGCTACACAACCTACTGGAATGACTATAGAGATTACAAAGGAGACCCCTGTTGCTTATGTGTCCTGGAGGTCCTAACCTTGTAGGGTAGGTTGGGTGGGTAGTCATAGTATATTTCCTTATCTGATTGAATTTTGTTGTAATTTGCTTCAAGCCCTTATGATGTGTTATTATGCTATGCTTTCATGTTTATGCATCGCTATCATTCGTGGATGATTTGTTTGCATTGTTAGTGATTCCCATGATGAGTAAATGGTATTTCTTTACTTATGATGTTGTTAAATAGGTGTTTCCATGATGAGGTGTTGATGTTATTTTATTAATGCAAAAAAAAAAAAAATCCTTTTGTGCTTCAACTTTTCTTAAGCGTGACAGAGGGCCGTTACATATGGTATTAGAGTGGGTTCAACCCTGCGACTATGGATAGTCATGCCTTCCATTGTATTAAAACCACGATTACTAACTTATCGTTGATTAAATTTAATTTTTCCACGTGGTAATCGTGGTTAGAGGACATCTTGGAGGCAGGCAACATGGTACTCAGGGCGGAGGTGTGACGCCTCTAGTCACATCCATGCCAGAGGGGTCTAACCCTAAGGAGAAGAAAAAGTCATTGGGTGTGAGCAGTTTTTTTGTGGGGGAATATGGTTGGTCATACAAGGTCCTTTACGAGGATGTCATAGGCCTTGATTAACCTCCTAGAGAGAGAAGAGGCCAGGTTGCCTGTACCCAATGAGGTTTTGCAATGCTCTCCATCTCGAAGTTGTAGCATTCACAGAGAACTCAAGAAGGTTAAATCCCTGAGTTCACAAGTGCCACGGATGGCTCAGCCACTGAGGCATGGCTGGAGAGCAAGGTGATGTGCTTCAAGATTCATGGTTATAACCTCCAACACAAAGGTCTGCATGGAGGTCTTTCAGTTGAAGGGGAGCGCTCTTCTATGGTGGAAGACGCTCCTACCTCAGCTAAACATGGTCGTCGATGTCGTGTTATTGGAACGGTTCCGAGAGAAGTAATTGTCAGAGGAATTCATTGAGCACCAGCTCGATGATTTCAATGCCTTATGATAATGTGGTCGCACGGTATGGATTATGAGACCAGATTTATRKAGCTACTTCGATACGCCCTGCATATGAACACGGAGAAGATGGAAGTAAGAAAGTTCATGTTTGACCTCAGCTCYAGCTTTCATGTAAAGTTGGGGACCTAATTCCTCATACGATGAATGATGCAGTACAGTAAGCCTCATAGCTAAGGAAGAAATGACCCACGGGAGTCAAGGCATGACTCCTACAAGACCATCTGGACCGACAACATMTAGTGCGTAGAAGCATCAGACGCCATCCCGACATACATCTTGGTATCAATATATTTCTAAAAGACCCTTTTTCATGACACTAGGAAGACAGGTTCCTCAACAGAGTAATCCCTAAAAGCGACCACCGCATCAACGACAACACCATAGCAGCTGCAGTTTAGGCTTGTCAGCAAAACATACTAGGATCTTAGGTTGGTAGGCCAGCGGCTTCTACTACAGGGCTAGGAGTAATGGACCAGAGATGGGCATTGGACATGCAGAGAGCCACCCTATGAACAAGACTTACTAGTTGAAAATGCCAGAGCGGTCGGGTCAACATGACACACTACTTTTGTGGAGATGGGAAACACCCACATGATTCATGACCACAGTGAATAATCGCCAGGCTGAGCACCAGGTTTCCACTGTGCTCGAGGCATCAGCTACCATCGCCAACAAAAATTTTAGTATTTGTTAGATCCCAGTGCTACAGAGAGCTCTGTTTCTAGTATCACACTGAAGGGATATAGGTAAAGGAATTTTATAGGAGGAGTTTAGATTTGTCAAAATGGCTTCGGGTGCCAACCAGATGGTTGGAGGAAGGGGTATGAACTTTTTCTTTAACCTGGGGAATAGTGTAACGAAGTCCAACCTTTACGTCACGATATTAAGATATTATGACATTGTGATCAATATGGATTGGTTGGAATTGCATGATGCGATACTCAACGGTAAGACAAAGCGGTTAAGTTGGACCGACGATGAGGGAAAGAGAACTGTGATTGTAGGAAGAAAACAGGGAGTATCCCTGAGATTAATTTCTTCCCTACAACTACATAAGAGCATGCATAGAGATGCAAGCTATAGGCAATCTTGGCGCTGAATGACAAGGGTGTGATGGTAGGATTAGAAAGGACCTTCATGTGGGACGTGTACTGCTAACGTGTTTCAAGAAAATTACCCAGTTTGTCGCCCGCAAGAGAGTTGGAGTTTAAAATCAACTCGAAACTTGGAACAGAACTGATAGCGAGAATGCATTATCGGATGTCATCCCCTGAGTTATAGGAGTTGAAAATGAAACTAAAAGAGTTGTTGGACCTAGGACTTATACGTCCAAGTGTGTAACCTTGGGGTGCTGCTGTTATTTTCATACAAAAGAAGAATGGGTCGTTCAGACTCCGCTTGACTACCATCAAGTATTCATTAATGACTTATTGATATATTCTCAGAGGACGAAAGAACATGATGAACATTTGTGCTTGGTGCTATATTGTTTATGAGAGAACAAATCATGGGAACTGTCGAAATGCTCTTTTATCAATCGAAGATTCATCATTTGGGGCTTATTATCTGCGGTGAAGGTATCGTTGTGGATCCAATGAAGGTAGAGGTTATTAGGGAATGGCCTGCATCAGAAAACGTACTAGAAGTATGTAGCTTCATGGGTGTAGCTAGATATTATCGATGGCTTGTCGAAGGTTTTTGAAGGTAGAAAATCTGACCACGAAAGTGAAGAAGAAAAACAAGAAGTTGTATGGACCGAGAAATGTGCGGAAGCATCTCAAAGGATCAAGGAGCGCTTGACAACAACGTTGATACTAAAAATCCCCAACCAGGACAAGGACTTCTTGGTATGCATAGATGGATCCAAGGAAGGCTTAGGATGAATCTTGATGCAAGGCGGTCGAGTGATCGCTTACGTCTCAAGGAAATTAAGAATGCATGAAGAGAACTCCCCGACGCATGATTGGAGTTATTGGCCATTGTGTATGCCCTGAGGGCATGGAGACACTACCTTTTGGGATGGAAATTCAAACTGAAAACATACCACTGTGGTATGCAACACATTTTTATGCAAAATAAATCAAATGTGTGGCTAGGGCGTTGGTCGGAACTGCTTAGTGAGTATGATTTGAGATTACCTATATAAAAGGAACAGTGAACAAAGTGGCAGATGCGTTGAGTCGGAGACCATGCATATTTTTGGTGATACCTCTTCAGAAGAATATTCATGAAAATATTCTAACTATACAATGCAACGATGACTAGTATAAATAGGTTAAGGAATTTATCAGACAAGACACCATGTTGGTACCAAAATTTGAGGGATTTACTGTGGACAACAACGTATTAATGAGATATAATAACCAGATTTGTGTACCACCTAATGACGAGTTGATAAGTTTGATCTTAAATGAAGCTCATAGAGCATTGTACATGGCTCATCCAGGAGTCACAAAGATGAGGGAAGACCTTAAACCCTTATTGTTATAGAAAGGAATGAAGGCAGATGTAGTCAACTACGTGGCAAGATGTCTATAATGTCAGCAAGTGAAGGATGAACATAGACATCCGACAGGATTACTACAACCACATGCTATTCTGGAATCAAAACGAGAGGTCATTTCGATGGACTGCATTGTTGGATTTCCACTGATGGCAAGGAGGCATGACTCAATTTTCGTGGTAGTTGACACTTTGACAAAGAGTGAAAATTTTATCGATGTGCGTACGATGTATCAAGTGCCAGACATAGCTAAAATATTTATCAGCGAGATAGTGAGATTGCATGGCATGCCTAAAAGGATCATATCCAATCAAGGATCGGTGTTTATCGGACGATTTTGGACTATTTTCCATGATGCCTTGGGAACCCAACTTAACTTTAGTACTTCTTATCACCCGGAGATAGACGGACAAACATACAGAAAGAATCAAATCTTGGAAGATATGTTGTGTATGTACGTGATGGACCAACAAAAGCATTGGGAGGAGTTCTTTCCACTGGTAGAGTTTGAATACAACAACAAATATCAAAGCACCATTAAGATGGTGCCATTTGAGTTTCTTTATGGGTGACCGTGTTGGACGTCTTTGAGTTGGGATCGACTTGAGGATAGGGTCCTTGTAGGATCCAAAGCGATCCAAGAAATGGAAGAGTAAATGTAGACGATAAGACAAAGGATCGAGGAAGCGTAGTATCAACAGAAGAGTTATGATGATGCGCAACACATTGACCATAGTTATGAAGTTGGTGATGGAGTCTTCTTGTGGGTAAAACCACACAAGGGTTCGATTGAGTTTGGAAAGGGTGATAAACTCTCTCCTAAGTTCATGGGACCTTTCGAGGTTGTAGAAAAGAAAGGGCTTGTATCCTATCGACTAGCCTTGCCTGATTCTTTGAGGTGTATGCACGATGTTTTTCATGTATCTATTTTGAGACATTGTCTTATTGATCCTACACATGTGTTTGACATGAGTTCCTTGTAGGGGTCGAATGAGGGTGCACTCACAGTGGAGCCAATCTACTTTCTGGACCATCGCATTCGACAGCTACAACGTTGAACAGTCAATCAGGTCAAGGTTCAATGGGACAATTATAGTCCACACTCGGCTACCTAGGAGGATGCATAGGATATGTGCCAGCAGTTCCCATTTTTGTTGGATAAATAGACATTTAGATCTGGCCAGATACTTGATTTACGTCACTTTCATATTGTGAAACTTAGGGACGAATTTTAAAACAAGAGGGAGTGTATGTAACATCCCGCTCTTGCACGCACATGATATGACTTATTCTTTGAGGACACTTATGTGCAAGTGATCCGGTTCAATATATGATTATCTATTTCTCTTATGGATTATGATGATGATGTGGTGATATGATGTTATGTTAGTTGATATCTATTTATAGACAGGTGTTATTGATGGGTTTCTCATGAGTGTGTAGGACACTTGACAGATTAAGGATGTCAATGGAATCAATGGACCTCCTTGGACTCTGGATCGAGTCAGGTAGTGGACTGTATATGGTTTGGGTATTTATGTTTTTGCACATGTGACATATGTGCAGGTATATTATGATGTTTTTATGGATGATTTATAGTGTTTCGTGGTGGATGCAACCTAATGCTTTCTTACTAATAAGACTCACATAAGGAGTAAACGGGCCATGCACAATAACCAGATATTGAGGGAGAGATGTGGCAACAGCCCTGTCACATCCTATTATCACTCCTGTCATGGCTCAAATGGTAGGTTAACGATTACCTAGTTCAAGAGATCCACGATGTCATGAGGGAAAACTGAGACAGTCGCTCACGAAGATTCTAAGTGGTGGGAATTAAGGCAGGGTCCTTATTCCATAGAGGCCCTTAGTCTCTCACAAGGTCGCATGATGGAGTATTGACTCCAAGGTTTAGACAACTACCAAACTTAGTCAAGGGCGAGTGGCACCCTTGGAGCACATAGTGCATCTTGAAGAGAACATCGCATAAATAAAACATGAATAAAGGCGAGTGGTACCCTTGGAGCACATAGTGCATCTTGAAGGGCATGTCGCGATTTTAACACAGTTGAGTCAATGAACCTAGGTGCCTAGAAAACAATATTTTGTTTGACATGATCAGCCTTAAAATAAATGTTAAATGAGTAAATTTTATCAATTATAAATTTCCCTTAAAAATTCTAAGCCTAGTTGAAAATTAAGCCTAGGTCTAAATGGGGTAAGAAGACTAAAAACTAAATAATCAATTAATAAAAGGGGGGATGAATAAAATCAAGTTAAAAATTTAAAAGAGAAATAATTTATCTAAGAATTAATTAGTGTTTATGTGCAAGACATGATAATTTGGAACTTAGACAAAAAGGGGAAATAAATGCAAAAAGGAATGTGGAAACATAGAAAGGAATCTAGTCTAGAGAACTTTCCTAAATAAAACTCAACTAAGTCTTAAGAAAGGTGTCCGTCATTAAAGAAAATTGAGGGAATAAAGGGACATAAAGGAGCGCTTTTAGGGTGGGTGAGGGAATCTGACATTTAACTAAATTAAATAAATGAATTTCTGGTGCAACTAAGGGATCGGGTGACAAGTGTATGGGGGAGAGTATTTCCTAATTAATTTTTAATAAAAAGAATTTAACGTGCAATTGGCAAGTGGTCACTAAGAATAAATATATAAAATTAATGGTAGAGAAGAGGAAAGGGGACGACTGGTATGCGTAAGGTTTATTGTTGGAGTTTCTTTGACTAATTTTTCTTGTGGGATTTGGGATACCCAACTCGAATAGAGAGTGGTATCTCGACCTTGCGAGGTGAGCTAGGAGCTAGCTTTTTCTCTGGTTTTGTGTGGGTGGCCCCTTTGTGGCTCGGGGGACTCAGGGAAGAAGAGTACCCCTAGCATTGGCTGGGAGGTACCAATGAAGTTTTCACCTTTGTGTTATCACTCTCTTCCTAGCACGAACCTTTAGTCCATCCTCATCATTTTGGGCGCCCAAGGCTCTACGTGCTCACTCTTTTTCCCAACATTTTTGCATGGTGAGCATCTCTGTGGTTGCATTTAATACTCTACATTTCTTTTTTGTACTCTTCAGTCCGAGTTTGTTGGGATTACGCCCAGATTTGTTCCCTTGGGGTGATTTTATTTCCCTTTATTTTCTCTCAGATTAGCATGGGAAACCCCGGCCTTTACTTCCTTTCCTTGTGTTTGGGGGGGATTTTATACCCCTGCGATACTACCAAAGTTAACTTATGCGTCCCTTTTCTCCACGAATGGATACTCAACAATTTCGAATAACCATAACTCATTAATTATATTATGGATTAACCTACGAGTGTAATTCTTACAAGCATAACTTATGCCTCCCTTCAATTATTACTCAGATATTCGTCCTTCTTCATGTAAGATAAAGGTCGAGTCTTAATCTATTATATTAAAGGTTTAATGAAGAAAATGACTAATGTGGAATTTAGGGATCAACCCTACTTGGTGTTCTTAAGGGATATTAATTAACACTTTTAAACGAGGAAGAGAGTTAGTATTGGTAGACGACAGTGGTAACATGTAGGGTTGTTTCCTTTTAATTGGAAGTAATATTTAAGTTACCAAATAGACATTCCATTCTAATTCTTGTTTTTATAAGTTTTGTTTATTGTTAAGGAATAACCCTTGGGGATACAAAGGGTGACTTGCACAATTAATATTCGTAAGGAATTGCACAACACCGGGTAATATAGAGAATGATTCTTCATATATTCTCTTTGCTTCGCTACACCAGTCTCACATAACAGGGATATATCACCTTATCTTTTGGAACCACATTGAGAAGGTATATTTATTTAAGTGATTAGAGTACGAGTGTGCCTTGAATTGATACTGATGTGTGTTGATAAGTTGATATTCTCCTACACCAATGACTTTAATGTTGATGATTGATTAATATCAGTGACTGTTGCACTTTAATTATTGACGATGCATATTTTATTTAGATATAGACTGATTTTGTGCCATGTATTAAAAGAGATGTAATGAATGTTGGATATGATTTGAATTCATGAGCTCCTTGATTAATGTTGATGTGTGATCAAACAGATTGCTTGTGCTCCTTGAAATTGTAGAGGGGTGATTACTTAAGTAAATAAATCTTTCATGCGCCATGATATAATGTTGATCAATTTCGCGTTATAAACAATGCTGATGTAAACATTATGTGTGTAATTTATTATTTCTTCCCTTAAATTGATGTATGATTAATTGAGTTGGCGTATGATCATTGAATGATGAGATCTCCTCGTGCACTGAGTTAAATTGATGATACACTTGTGCCAAAACTTTATTATGATGTATGTTGCATTTATGGTTTAGATTTCCTTGTGCAACGAATAAAATTGATGGTTACTTCTTTCACACACTGAAAACATAATGTATTGTATGATGCTTAGACATTGGACTTCTTGCACGAATAAGATTTAATGTCAGGAATGATGGTTTAAATATTAGTTTTCTTGCGTGAAATGAAAATGTATTATGACGGATGATTGCTTATTATCATTGCGGTTGCGCCACGAATATAACAGATAATTTATTTTGTGCCTTGGATTTAATGTGGTCTATGATGGGTTATGCGAATGATTTCTCACGCACCATGTTTATTTATTGATTAGGATTGATGGATTGATGAATTGATTATCTTTGATGTTGTTGATTTAGCATAGTAGGTTTGGACTTGATTTTGTTAGTGGGATGTAGACACCTCCTTGTTCCTCATAACAGTCGTCAGCCTTGAGACCTTAAATGGTTAAAATCAATTGGAACCTAGGCTTGAGCGTGTTGGATTACTGAGAGGGGGTGTGAATTAGTAATAGAGAAATTCAATCCTTTTTAACCACAATATGCAAGTGTTATATCAATTTATCATTATCATCCAATAGTTATAGAGTAAATAAACGATGAACAAATGAGCAATCATACACATACACAGTACACCAGTGTTTTTACATGGAAACCCAAAGCAGGAGAAAACCACAGAATATTTTTTCTTATGTGTCTTTAAGAATTACATTCATTGGAATCACCAAATTCCTTTGTTTTCCAGCTGCAACTAGAAGGAGGATCCAACCCCCTAATTTCTCAGGCTACAACCTGAGGGAAGATCCAACTCCCCAATTCTCTGGCTACAACTAGAAGGAGGCCATAACCCCTTATGTTCTCCATCTATAATCGAAAGGTGGCTACAACCACCTGCCCTTTCCTCGTCTAACCGTCCTAACATAGAAGTAGAATGATGGAACCACTTTCACACTATCACTGTGAGATATACTGTTCTAAACATGTACCAATCAACTTGCACCAAACAACTTGTACCAATAACCTGAACCATGCATAAACCATTCATCAACTTGTACCTCAACTTGTAATCAACCTATACCATAAACAAGTGCATCAACCATGCACCAACCTGTACTAAAAAACCTGTAATCAACCTGTACCATAAAAAAATGCATCAACCATGTACCAACATGTATCTTAACCTGTACCATGAACAAGTGCATCAACCATGCACCAAACCTGTACAAATAACATGTTAGAACAACATGTCCAAACAACCTATCACAACAACCTGTCTCATCAATATTATCAACCAAATCAGATCTACTCACCAAGATCAATCACCAAGACAACTCTCAAATATGTGCATCAACCAATCATAACACAACAAATCATAATCATCACCAAGATCAATATGTGCTTCTAATAATATACCAATACAAGTATGTTATATCACCCATAAACCATGTGTCAACAATACTACTAACAAGTGCCTCCAACCATGTACAAAGTATGTACCAATCATGTATCAACTACTCATTAACTATGACTCATCAAGATGTACCAACATTATCAACTATACACCTCATGTATGTGCCAACTCATCAACTACGTGTCTCAACCATGTATCCAACATGTACCTCAACTAAAAGCCCTCATCAATTTCATCATCCAAACCTGATTTGTAACTATGTGATAGACTTGATGTATAAGATCACATACCTGCAAATCTTCCTTAACTTTAACAACAAGAGACTAGCATTTTCATCAAAATTTACTTTAGTCTCACATGACTAATTTTGGATTAGTCAACAACCCTAACTTGAAATAATCATAACTATGTACCTGTAACGAATAAAGATATGAAAATGGTACACAATGTTCTTCAATGTATTTTATGCAATTTTTCAAGACTTCACTACTTGGAACCTCTCAGAAAAGGATTTATAGAAAAAATGGCATACCTTGTTGAATTCTGGCTTATTCTAGAGAGAGAAATTGTAGAGTGTGCCCCACACGGAATATTTGTTTTATGGATCTGAAAATTGTACAAAGAATACTAAAGATTGTACTCTAACCAATACATTTTTTCTTACTAAATTTGGATCTATTATGAAGAAGTTATGACGTTTTTACCCAAAAAACTTGTTTTAGACTAGTTTCAGGACTAGCCAGAAACCCTATTTTCCACGGAGTTTAACACCAAAACTAAAATGACCCACAAGTCAAAATTTGTATCACAGCTACTTGGATATGTTTCCTCAATGGTCTCCCAATTTCACGATCTGAATCATTCTATAAAAAAAATTATTGCGAAAATGGTGAGATGACCTGTAAATAACATACCTTAGAAAGCATCATCAAAAGAATTTATCCTCCCTTGAATTTCGGCCTTATTTACTTCACCTTCCCTCTAAAATCCAGCTTAGATATCCTTTGGTTACCTCAGTCACCTGTAGATATTCAATATGCTCAAGTGTGATTAAAATGAGAGAGATTTGCCTCTTATTTATACTTTCATGTAGCTTCCTCAAGGGGTTACCTTTTAACCATCTTAACCCACTTTCCTTATTTTAGGGTTAACCCACTTCTAACCACTTG
>SNQJ01S0006997.1:0-61819 GCA_010110895.2 Picea sitchensis | reverse complement strand
AATTTAAAAGAGAAATAATTTATCTAAGAATTAATTATTGTTTATGTGCAAAACATGCTAATTTGGAACTTAGACAAAAAGGGGAAATGAATGCAAAAAGGAATGTGGAAACATAGAAAGGAATCTAGTCTAGAGAACTTTCCTAAATAAAACTCAACTAAGTCTTAAGAAAGGCGTTAGTCATTAAAGGAAATTGAGGGAATAAAGGGACAACAAGGAGCATTTTTAGGAGCGCTTGTAGGATGGGTGAGGAAATCTGACATTTAACTAAATTAAATAAATGAATTTCTGGTGCAACTAACGAATCGGGTGACAAGTGTATGGGGGAGACTATTTCCTAATTAATTTTTAATAAAAAGAATTTAACGTGAAATTGGAAAGTGTTCACTAAGAAGAAATATATAATAGTAATGGAAGAGAAGAGGAAAGGGGACGGTTGGTATGCATAATATTATTTTGCCGAAATTTGTTTGACTGATTTTTCTTGTGGGAGTTTGGATACCCAGCTTGAATAGAGAGTGGTAGCTCGACCTTGCGAGGCGATTTGGGAGCTAGATTTTTCTACGGTTTTGTGTGCATGGACCCTTTGCAGCTCAAGGGGCTCAAGGGGAAGAAGAGTACCCCTAGCGTTGGATGGGAGATACCGGTGAAGTCTTCACGGTTAGCAAGCAGGAGTTGGACGGAGCGTAAGTGCGGTAGAACCTCTTTGACTACTTGTCATCGGCTACGGTATTTTATCAGGTATTTAATTGTAATCAGATTTAGGATGTGAAGGATTTTATTTCAAACATTGTACATTGGCTTTGTCTTGTTTTTTGAGATGTCATGAGAATAATATTTTCCTAAGGTTCGCTAAATGTATGTTGGATAAAATGGTTCTTCATTGGTATAATAGAGTTCTTGAGATTCACCTTAAACTGATAGTAATTATAACTTGATTTGAACATGTCTCGATAGATTTGAATCTAGAAGATCCTTTCTGGAATGGTTGTCATTGTTTTCTTCACATAATTAATGGTAGCCAAGATATATACCTGCGGAATGACAATTACTTAGTCATTGCCCATGATTTCATATCCGAGTTAAATAAATTTTATTAGTTTATAGAGTATAATTTATGCAGAATGAGTTATGATTGCACATGGTGAAAATGGGGATTTTTTTATATATATTGTTGTGCTTGAGCAGACCTTGAAGAATGACTAACCCTTGTTTTTTTGTTTTTTTAAATCAGATTCCTTTCACTACAACCTTCACCAATGAATTTGTTTTCTGCTCATCAAATTATTAGGGTGATTCCTAAGCTTTGCTCAGTTTTAAATACTTTTATCTTTGTTTTCTACATGCAAACTCACCCAGTGAATTTTTCCCTAAGGGCTCAGCGAATTTACCTTTGCTTAGCATTTTTAGTTGCTCAAGAAATTTCACTTTTCCTCAGTGACTGTGCCTTTACCACTCTATTTTTTTTGTTGGTTTTCGCTTTGCGTTTATGTGTAAAAAAAACTAGAGCACGTTTTTCCTCAGCGAGTGACACTGTGACATCTGTGTTGAGGGAGGGCCTATAACCCTACTCCTTCTTACCTTGAGCAACTTATCTTTCATTTGATCAACGTTTTCTAGAGGGGCATGCCTCTATGCCTTCTCCCTATTTCCCAGCAGCATGGCTTGTGCCTCTCTACGTTGTTGGCTCACAATTGTTTTCCCCATAAATGTCCTTTTCACCAATGTGTTCTCACCCTCTTCCCAGCATGAACCCTTGGTATATCCTCATCATTTAGGGAGCCCAAGGCTCTGTGTGTTCACCCCTTTTCCCAGCGTTTTTGCATCGTGAGAATCTCTGCGGTTGTAGTTAATACTCTGTGTTTCTCTGTTGTACTCTTAAGTCTGAGTTTGTTGGGATTAAGCCCAGATTCGTTCCCTTGGGGAGATTCTATTTCCCTTGATTTTCTCTCAGATTAGCAAGGGAACCCCTCGCCTGTACTTCCTTTCCTTACATTTGGGGGGGAAGGTTATACCCTTGCGATACTACCTCCACGAATGGATACTCAACAATTTCGGATTACCCAAGGAACTCATTATTATATTATGGATTAACATGTGAGTGTAATTATTAAAAGAGTAACTAATGCCTCCCTTCACTTATTACTCGAATATCCATCCTTCTTAATTTAAGATAAAGGTCAAGTATTAATCTATTATATTAAAGGTTTAATGAAGAAAATGCCTAATGTGGAATTCGGGGATCAACCCTACTTGGTGTTCTTAAGGGATATTACTTAACACTTTTAAATGAGGAAGAGAGTTAGTATTGGTAGACGATAGTGGTAACATGTAGGGTTGTTTCCCTTTAATTGGAAGTAATATTTAAGTTACCAAATAGGCATTCCATTCTAATTATTGGTTTTATAAGTTTTATTTATTGTTAAGGAATAACCCTTGGGGATACAAAGGGCGACTTGCGCAATTAGTATTCATAAGGAATTGTGAAACACCGGGTAAGATAGAGAATGATTCTTCATATACGCTCTTTGCTTCGCTACACCAGTATCGCATAACAAGTATATATCACCTTATCTTGTGGAACCACATTGAGAAGGTATATTTATTTAAGTGATTAGAGTACGAGTGCGCCTTGAATTAATATTGATGTGTGTTGATAAGTTGATATTATCCTACACCGATGACTTTAATGTTGATGATTGATTAATATCAGTGACTATTGCACTTTAATTATTGACGATTCATGTTTGATTTAAATCTAGGCTTCTTTTGCACCATGTATTAAAATATAGGTATTGAATGTTGGATATGATTTGAATTCATGAGAACATTGATTAATGTTGGTGTGTGATCAAATAGATTGTTTGCGCGCCTTGAAATTGTAGAGGGGTGATTACTTAAGTAAATAAATCTTTCGCGCGCCATGATATAATGTTGATGAATTCCACGTTATGAACAACATTGATGTAAATGTTATGTGTGTAATTTATTATTTCTTCCCTTAATTTGATGTATGATTAATTGAGTTGATGTATGATCGTTGAATGATGAGATCTCCTTGTGCACTGAGTTAAATTGATGATACTCTTGTGCCAAAATTTTATTATGATGTATGTTGAAATTATGGTTTAGATTTCCTTGTGTAACTAATAAAATTAATGGTTACTTCTTGCGCATATTGAAAACATAATGTATTGTATGATGTTTAGACATTGGACTTCTCGCATGAATGAGATTTAATGTCAGGAATGATGGTTTAAATATTATTCTTCTTGCAAGAAATGAAAATGTAGTATGACGGATGATTGCTTATTATGATTGGGGGTGCGCCAAAAATATAATTGATAATTGATTTTGCACCTTGGATTTAATGTGGTATATGATGGGTTACGTGAATGATTTATCACACGCCATGTTTATTTATGGATTAGGATTGATGGATTGATGAATTGATTATCTTTGAAGTTGTTGATTTAGCATATTTAGTTTGGACTTGATTGTATTAGTGAGATGTATACACCTCCTTGTTCCTCAAAACAATCGCCCTGAGACCTTAAATGGTTAAAATCAATTGGAACCTGGACTTGAGAATTTCTTATGTGTCCTGGAGGTCCTAACCTTGCAGGGTAGGTTGGGAGGGTAGTCATAGTATATTTTCTTATATGATTGAATGTTGTTATAATTTTCTTCAATCCCTTATGATGTTCTATTATGCTATGCTAGTATGTTTATGTGTCACTATCATTCGGTGGCAAGTTATTTGCATTGTTCGCGATTCCCATGATGAGTAATCGGTACTGTTTTACTTATAATGTTGTTAAATAGGCGTTTCCATGATCAGGTGTTGATGTTAGTTTCTTAATGAAAAAAACAAAATTCCTTTTGTGCTTTGAATTTTCTTAAGCATGACGGAGGGTCGTTACATCTTTTCCAGAAAGATTGCAATCTGAATGTCACAATATAACCTTAAAACTTTTTATACAAACCCAATAACCAAACACAACATCTGTAACCATACATATTCCTTACTCCCGTGCGTAGCTTCCATGTATTCATTTTTTTTAGTCGAGACCAATAGTATTTAATCTTGATACTAAAATTTGGGAAGAAGAGATAGAGAGTATTTGTACTTCCCCTATGTTGTGATGTGGAATTTTGATGCCTATTGTGGTCACTTAGGTGGCCCTTATACTAATTACAACAGAGGGTGATGTGGAATATATTGGGAGAAAATAAAAGACGTATAAGTAACATAATGAACATTAACTTCGGGATGAATTTCCTTGAAGGGGGAATACGTAATGCCCATATTATTTTGTATTATTATTACTTATTTAATAATATGGGGCATTACATACTCCACCCTTCAAGGAAATTCATCCCGAAGTTAGCGTTAATTATGTTACTTATAGGATTTTTATTTTCTCCATGTATATTCCACATCACCCTCCATTGTAACTAGTATAAGGGACACCCAAGTGACCACAACATGCATCAAAAGTTCACATCACAACACCAGGGAAGTGAAAATACTCTCTATCTCTTCTTCCCAACTTTTGGTACTAGGATTAAATTTTATTAGTCTAACCAAAGCCCCAAGTCTCGAGACCTCATCTTCCCAAGAAAGAATCTAATATGGTACTCATGTATCCCAACAATCTCAAAAGGATGACCTAAAAATTCTCCTCAAATCCTACCAGATACAAGCCCCATGCATCGAAATCCTAAACTCCCTCTACAAATCCTACTAGGCACAAGTTGTAGTCATCGAAATTCAATCCCACAACCCCACTAGTGGGTAATACTCGAGCCCTTCTTCTCGACTTCATGATGCAGGAGCATCGCTAACACATCAAGTGAACTAGCGTGAAAGTGGAGGATAGCTGGACAAGTCAGCAAATTTCTTTTTGGATTTCACCTTGAAACTGTTGCGCGAACATTAATGTGAAAATTTAATGAGGCGCACTTGTATATTGTAATGGACCTTGAGCAGATAAGCTCTTGTCCTTAGTAGATAGATGACATTTAATATAGTTAATGCAGGTAGATAGGAATTTAATTCTAGATTTGATAGCTTTAGAGTGTAGGAGGGAAAATGGATATAGACACCCTCATTGTATCATTGTAACATTAGCCTAAGCAAGATTATTCAGAAGAAGTAGAAAGAGGGAAGAGCATGCAGAGAACTGTATGAAGAACACCCATGTACAGACATTTGAATTAATAAAAGAGCTTTGATTCAAATTCATGGTTTGTGTTATTCTCTATGTATTTATGTCAATATGCTCATGAATGTTTGCTTCCTGTTATAAATTTTCTTTTATATGCTGTGTATGTGATTTCATGGTGGAGTTGGAATCTGAGAGGGTGAAGGAATGAGTTTCAATTGTTTCTCTATTTGAGCCAGAGGATTCCTGCAAGGAGTGCAGTTGAATTGTTCGCAAGGAGTGCATTGACAGAAGGGTTCAATTAGAGATAGCTTTTGTTCTCATTTCCTTGAAGGTGCAGTTAGGCACAGTGCCGTGCAAGGAGTGCACAAGCTAAGGGAAAGCCTCAGGGTTGCGAACCTAAGAGAAGTATTTGCAAGACTGCTGCTGCAGGAGTGCGCAGGGTCGAGAGATTTCAACACTCAGAAGAGGTTGAAGGATTTCCGCAAGGAGTGTGTGCAAGAAGTTTCCAAAAAGATTGAAGTTGTGGAAAAGCTCAGGAGGAGTAGGCCTTCGAATTCACTGAAGGATAAGCGCAGGGAAGCTACTATTGAAATTCTTAGGGAAGTGTCGCAGGTTGGCGAGCGAGTGAACAAGTCTCATGGAGAGACCCTTCGTCATTTTGTGGATTGCATAAGGAAGAACGGACAGTCGGAATCCTTTGAGGATATTTCACGAAGTTTCGAGGGCCATTAGATCTTGCGGAGGTGCAGGGAAGTTATCAGCGCAAGCGTGGGAAGTATTCAAGCTCAGGAGGGGTAGAGCCGTTGATCCGTGCCATAGGAGCCGTTGGATCTACATGTGATATCGTGTATCGGGGATTCGCTAGTCGAAGCTCCAAATTTGTACAATGAGAATTGCGATATCGTGATCTGCGATATCCCGACGAGCCCAGAACTGTCCATCAATTTGGACGCATGTTAGAAGATTCAAGGAAGTTAGAGTTTGGGCATCGGGGATTTCAGAGGTAAGTTGCTCTTGTAGTTTGGAATCGTGAAACACAATATTCTGATGGGAGAGTTGTGTGGGCCACAACAGGGGTTAGTTGAGGACAGGTGCCACAGTATCGGGGATCGGGGAAAGGAAAGTCCCGAATCCATTGCCATCAGGATTCGCAATCCTGTGAATCCCAAAATCCTGATAGAAGCGACGGGAGGCGGAAAAGTTAATTCGCACATGTGCATTGGAGTTTCACCACGTCGGGTATTGGGAGTTGGAAAATCAAAGTGCTCGATATCACGAGTAGCAAAACCATGATAAGGGAAAATCCCGAGAGAGAAGGGGAGAAGTCAGCGTTGACTGGCCATCGGGTCTCAGTGATTCGAGAACCCAGTTATCAATAGTGAACTTGCGAAGCCGCGACTTCCGATCCTCCAATAAGTCAAGAAAGGGGGGATCGCGCAGAAGAGAATCTTTGGGGTGCAGATTTCCCGATAGGGAAATAGAAGGACCTTGGAGTTCTTCGGGCCGAGAAGGAGAAGATCCTATGTGAGTGAACGTGCCCGAGGGTGCGGCTGTGTTAGGTGTGGTATCAGAGCAAGAATATTTCTTTGCTTTTTGTAGCAGAGAAGGAGTAAATTCGCCATGCCGCCAAGAAGAGAAAGACAATCACCTGATCCATAAGATAGGGAGGTGAGGAGAAGAGGCAGGAAGATAGCAAATCCAGAAATGGAGAGGCAGATGTGTGATCTCTAAGCTAGACTCGAAGATATGGAGACAGTGAAAAGATGCACAGTTGGTGTGGGGGATCTTAGTGATTCCGAAGATGAAATTGAAGCTAGATATGAAGAAGAAGTCACAGCAGAAGATGCTGCAAGTGAGCGCTTAATTAAAGCCATTGCCAGAATGGGTGCAAAGGAGAATATGGACATTCCAGTTTACGAGGGAAATCTGGATGCAGAGGAGCTACTAGATTGGATTAGAGCTCTTGATACATATTTCGACTATGAAGATGTCGAAGAGGATAAGAAAGTCAAGCATGTTGTTACGCGCTTGAAAGGACATGCAACATTATGGTGGGATGAGCTACAAGTTGATAGACGCTGCAAGGGCAAGCAAAAGATCAAGAGTTGGGATCGAATGATTGCAAAGATGAAGGCAAAGTTCATCCCAAGAGACTACCAAATTACTTTGTTCAGGAGGATGCAGAACCTGAGACAGAAGCTGATGACAGTGAAAGAATACACTGAGGAATTCTATCGACTGAACATCAGGGTAGGTCATTGGGAGAGAGATGATGAGAAGGTTTCTAGGTATCTGAATGGTCTGAGATACGACATTCAGGATGAATTAAGCATGGTTACCATCAGGACGGTGGAGGATGCTTATCAGATGGCTCTGAAAGCTGAGGAGAAACTAAGTCGTAAGCAAAGTCAGTGAGGCCGAGGCAGAAGTCAACCCAGAGGCAAAGCAGTTGCCTAGGACAAATACCAGAAGCCCAAGGAGGAATGGAAGAAACCTCAGGGTAAGGTTGAAAGAGGTGGAACCTCACAAAGGGGACCATATGTTGAGCAGAGCGGAGGATATGCTGACAACAACACTTTTCCTCGTACTAGAGGTCGAGGCAGAGGAAGAGGTGGAGTAATCACATGCTTCACATGTGGGAAGAATGGGCACAAGTCATACGAGTGTCTAGAGAAAAATAAGGACGTTGGAGAAGCTCACATCACCGAAGCACAGAGGCGAGATGTTGAGGCAGAAGACACTGAAGGAGGAAGATCACTTATGATGTGAAAATTCCTTTTGACACCCGAGAAGGAGGTGGAAAGTTCAGTCCAAAGTACCAGACTCTTTAGGATTTCTTGCAAAACCAAGGACAGGGTGTGCAAGGTCATCGTAGACAGTGGTAGCATGGATAATCTGATTTCTACAAAGATGGTAGAGAAGCTGGAGCTGGAGACGATTGATCATCCAAGCCCATACAGAGTTTCGTGGCTATAGAAGGAACACCAGGTAACTATTACTAAACAATGCTTGGTTGAATTCAAAATAGGTGGATATAATGATAAGATTTTATGTGATGTTATTCCCATGGATGTTTGTCATCTATTGCTGGGTAGACCATGGCAATATGACAGAAATGTGATTCATGACGGGAGAATGAACACATATACATTGGAGAAGAATTGGAGAACCCATATGTTGCTTCCGATAAAGGATAAGGAGGTGAAGCCGGAAGTAAGCAACACTGTACTTCTCATGAGTGGGAAGGAACTTCTTACAGAGGTTAAGAAGAAGGAAGATCCACAATTCTTTGTGGTCAGAAAACCGAGGATTGTTCTGACTAGCACAAGAGTGGATGATTTACCAGATGAAGTTCAGGAACTGTTGGAAGAGTTCACTGACATTATAGTGGAGTTGCCATCGATAAGGAGTGTAAGTCATCATATTGACCTCATACCAGGAGCTAGTTTGCCAAACAAAGCCGCTTATAGGTTGACGCCGCAAGAAAACGAAGAGGTTAAAAAGTAGGTCTAAGATTTATTGGACAAAGGGTTGGTCAAAGAGAGTTTGAGTCCATGTGTTGTTCCAACAGTACTCAGTCCGAAGAAGTATGGAGGTTGGAGAATGTGTACCGACTCAAGGGTGATCAATAAGATAACCATCAGGTACAGGTTTCCATTGCCGAGGATGGATGATCTGATGGATTGCTTGAGTGGAGAAAGATACTTTTCAAAGATTGATTTGAAAAGCGGATACCACCAGATTCACATGAGAGAGGGTGATGAATGGAAAACCGCATTCAAAACCAACGAAGGGTTGTATGAATGGCTAGTCATGTCGTTTGGCTTGATAAATGCACCGAGTACCTTTATGAGGTTAATGAATGAAGTCCTGAGGGAATTCATCGGGAAATTTGTCATTGTTTATTTGGATGACATACTGATTTACAGTAAATCAAAGGCTGAACACCTGAAGCATTTGGCCATTGTGATGAAGAAACTACAGCAAGAGAAGCTATTGATTAATATGAAGAAGTCCTCATTTATGAAGACAGAGCTCATTTATTTGGGTTTTGTTATTTCAGCTAATGAGTTGAGGATGGACCCGCATAAAGTGGAGGTAATTAAGAATTGCCCATCACCGAGAAATGTATTCGAGATGAGAAGTTTTCATGGTTTGGCTAGTTTATATCGGAAGTTCATTAGGAATTTCAGTGGAATTAGCACAGCGATGATGGATACAGTGAAGAAGCAACACAAGTCTTTTCACTGGACAACAGAGGCTGAGAAGAGCTTCAATCTGTTGAAGCGGAAGATCACGGAACAACTGGTTCTAGTGTTGCTGGATTTCCAGAAGACATTTCAGGTGAAATGTGATGCAAGCAAGTTTGCCATAGGAGCAGTCTTGAGTCAGGAAGACAGACCGATTGCATACTTCAGCGAGAAGCTGAATGAAGCGAAATTGAAATACTCCACGTATGATAAGGAATTTTATGCTATCATACAGGAATTAAAGAAATGGAGGCATTACTTGATACCCAAAGAATTTGTTTTGTACAGTGACAATCATGCATTGTAGTTTGTGACTCAACAGGAGAAGTTGAATCAGAAACATGCCAAATGGGTAGAGTATATGCAGAATTTCACGTTTGTGATTAAGCATATTTCCGGTACTGCTAACAAAGTGGCTGATGCTTTGAGCAGGAAGTGTTTGTTGTTGCAGGAGTTCTGAGTCAAAACGTTGGGTTTTGAGGACCTCAGGAACATGTACGCAGGTGATGTAGATTTTGGGGAAGCATATGAAGTAGCTGAGAATCCAGTTCTTAGAGATAGAAGCCCTTGGATAGATTATATGATCGAGGAAGGATTGCTATTCAGAGGCAATCAACTGTGTATTCTGAAATACTCCATGAGGGAGAACTTGTTGAAGGAGAAACACAGTGGAGGATTGGCAGGACACTTTGGCCATGACAAAACATTCGCGAAGCTGAATGAGTCATATTTTTGGCTGGGAATGCGAGCAGATGTCAAGAGATTCATTGAAAGATGCAAAATTTGCCAGCATTCGAAGGGGAGGAAACAAAATGCAGGTTTTTATCATCCATTACCCATACCAGAGAGGCTGTGGGAGGCGATAAGCATGGATTTTGTATTGGGTTTGCCAAAGACACAAAGAGGGGTTGATTCAATCTTTGTGGTAGTGGATAGGTTTTCTAAGATGGCACACTTCATACCATGCCAGAAAAATAGCGATGCGACTCACATCGCAAATTTGTTTTTCAAAGAGGTCATTCGACTTCATGGATTGTCGAAAAGTATAGTTTCAGACAGGGACACTAAATTCATAGGGCATTTTTGGAGGACCTTATGGAAGAAGCTGGGGACTAACTTGATGTTTAGTTCTGCTTATCATCCTCAGACGGATGGATAGACAAAAGTGGTCAACAGAAGTCTGGGAGACTTACTGCGAAGCTTGGTGACAGAGCACCACAGCAGTTGGGACCACATATTGCCACAGGCAGAGTTCGCATACAATGATTCAGTGAATCAGAGCACAGGCAAGAGTCCATTTTAGATTGTATATGGCACACAGTTGAGAGGAGTTTCTGAACTGCGATATTCATGACAAACTGCTACTAGCAGCACTAGTGCAGAAGAATTCGCTGAGGCAATGAAAGAACTTCACAGCTAGGTGAAGCAGCGATTGTCGGATTCAAGTCAAGAGTACAAGCACAGAGCAGATTAGCATCGGAGACAAATTCAATTTGAAGTTGGTTATCTGGCTCTGGCACATTTAAGAAAAGAAAGGTTCCCGAGGGGAACATACGATAAGTTAAAGATGAAGAAAATCGGGCCATGTAAGGTCTTGAGAAAATTTAGAGAAAATGCCTATGAGTTCAAGTTACTGGACGGGATTGGAATATCTCCGATATTCAATATCGCAGATTTATACCCATACAGAGCTGGAGAAGCAGAGACTGGAACAGAGGAACCAGTGATCCAGTGGCTGAAACAATAGACAGTTGCAGAGAAGCCGCAGATGGAGTGCATACTAGACAAGAGAGTGGGTAAGAAGACCCGAAGGAAGGAATACTTCGAGTATCTGGTCAAATGGAAGCACCACCCAGTGGAATATTCCAGCTGGGAGAATGAAGCAGAGATACAAAAGCATGGACAGACCATGTAGGAGCTCATGGACAGGAGCCCATGAAATTTTTCAAGCGAGGGAGTATGATGCAGGAGCATCACCAACACATCAAGTGAGCCAACGCGAAAGAGGAGGACAGCTGGACAAGTCAGCAAATTTCTTTTTGGATTTCACCTTGAAATTGTTGCGTGAACATTAATGTGAAAATTTAATGAGGTGCACTTGTATATTGTAATGGACCTTGAGAGGATAAGCTCTCGTCCTTAGTAGATAGACGACATTTAATATAGTTAATGCAGGTAGATAGGAATTTAACTCTAGATTTGATAGTTTTAGAGCGTAGGAGGGAAAATAGATATAGACACCCTCATTGTATCATTGTAACATTAGCCTAAGCAATATTATTGAGAAGAAGCAGAAAGAGGGAAGAGCATGCAGAGAACTGTATGAAGAACACCCATGTACAGACATTTGAATTAGTAAAAGAGCTTTGATTCAAATTCATGGCTTGTGTTATTCTCTGTGTATTAATTTCAATATGCTCATGAATGTTTTCTTCCTGTTATACATTTTCTTTTATATGCTGTGTATGTGATTTCATGGTGGAGTTGGAATCTGAGAGGGTGAAAGAATGAGTTTCAATTGTTTCTCTATTTTATCTAGAGGATTCCTGCAAGGAGTGCAGTTGAATTTTCTGCAAGGAGTGCATTGACAGAAGGGTTCAATTAGAGATAGATTTTGTTCTCATTTCCTCGGAGGTGCAGTTAGGCATAGTGCCATGCAAGAAGTGTGTAGGCTAAGGGAAATCCTCAAGGTTGTGAACCTGAGAGAAGTATTTGCAAGACTGTTGCTGTAGGAGTGCACAGGGTCGAGAGATTTCAACACTCATAAGAGGTTGAAGGATTTCCACAAGGAGTGCGTGAAAGAAGTTTCCAAAAAGATTGAAGTTGTGGAAAAGCTCAGGAGGAGTAGGCCTTCGAATTCACTGAAGGATAAGCGCATGGAAGCTACTATTGAAATTCTGAGGGAAGTGTCCTAGGTTGGCGAGCGAGTGAATGAGTCTCGTGGAGAGACCCTTCATCATTTCGTGGATTGCATAAGGAAGAACGGATAGTCGGAGTCCTTTGAGGATATTTAACGAAGTTCTGAGGGCCATTAGATCTTTCAGAGGTGTAGGGAAGTTATCAGTGCAAGCGTGGGAAGTATTCAAGCTCAGGAGGGACAGAGCCATTGATCCATGCCATAGGAGCCGTCAGATCTACACGTGATATCGTGTATCGGGGATTCGCTAGTCGAAGCTCCAAATTTGTGCAACGAGAATTGCAATATCATGATCTGCGATATCCCAACGAGCCCAGAACCGCCCATCAATTTGGACACGTGTCAGAAGATTCAAGGAAGTCAGAGTTTGGGCATCGGGGATTTCAGAGGTAAGTTGCTCTTGTAGTTTGGAATCGCGAAACACGATATTCCGATGGGAGAGTTGTGTGGGCCATAGCAGGGGTTAGTGGAGGACAGGTGGCACAGTATCGGGGATCGGGGAATGGAAAGTCCCAAATCCATTGCCATCAGGATTCGCGATCCCACAAATCTCGAAATCCCAATAGAAGCGATGGGAGGCGAAAAAGTCAATTTGCACGTGTGCATCGGAGTTTTTCCACGTTGGGTATCGGGAGTCGGAAAATCAAAGTGCTCGATATCGTGAGTAGAGAAACCATGATAAGGGAAAATCCTGATAGAGAAGGGGAGAAGTCAGCGTTGACTGGCCATCGGGTCTCGGTGATTTGAGAACCCAGTGATCAATAGTGAACTTGCAAAGCCACAAGTTCCGATCCTCCAATAAGTCAAGAAAGGGAGGATCGCGCAGAAGAGAATCTGTGGGGTGCATATTTCTCGATAGGGAAATAGAAGGACCTTGGAGTTCTTCAGGCCGAGAAGAAGAAGATCCTGTGTGAGCAGACGTGCCCGAGGGTGTGACTGCATCACTTCAGCATCACAACTACAATATAAGGCACTCTATCAATCTCAAGATGGTCCCATGTCATATCAATACTCTTACAAGGAAAAATAACCACTGGCATAAGTAGTTGATTGAGCTTGTCCCCAACCCATAAGATGTTACTTTTTAGATATTCTCCTTTTTAGGAATGGGATCCTATGATATCATTTAACGAATCGACCCTCTCCACCCATTGGTGTATTTCCTTTCAATAACCACCTCACAACATACAACCAATGCATTATTTATAAATATAACATCATCATGTCATGAAAAATAATTCACATGCATATAGTCACATGTCTTCATTGTCCTAATTAGGAACCCCATGCTCATGCATGTCATCATAAAACATATTATCATTAAAATTTCATGCAATTAAATTATGTCATCACATCATGCGATGTTGTCATAAAAATTTAATCCAAACTTTTTTTGTAAGTAAAGGATATAGCATTTTATTAACACTATAAAGGGAACCACATGTTAACATAACATCATATGGAAATGCCTCATATTTCCTTAAGATAGCATAGAACTATTGAATAAGTAACCATAGAGTATATGTAGAATGATCACATCAACATATAGTATTTATCTCAACCAACAGTAGTCATGATTTAAAAATAAATATTCATCCAAAAAACCCCATATTGGATATGCATCTGTCTAATTTAAGTTAGTCAATCCATTCTAACTCATAAAAGTAATTAAACAAATATATAGAGAAAATCATTATGCATAGTATTTGCATTCTCCCAGGTAGAATATGTTGGGTTGTATTGGTCCCATTGGACCTTGACTTGTTCAATTTCTTAGCTATTGAGCCAATGAATCCTATGGTCCAATATAGATAATGGTTCTCCCTGGAGGGCTCCCTCCTCGAAAGAATGTAATCCCTCAAATTTCAACACAGGGAATGGATTAGGTACATAATTCATAAGTACATAAACATGAAATACATTGTGCATATTTCTTAGAAGGAATGGTAGCTCAAGCTTACAAACAAGTAGTTCTATCCTCTCCAAGATCTTAAATGCTCTGAAAAACCTATGGGATAACTTTGTTCCCTTACCAAATATGAATGAATTCTTAGAAGGTTTAACTCTAACGAAAACCTTCTTACCTTCCTTATAGCTTCGATCAATTCTCTTAGCATTTGTGTAACTTTTTTGATGGTCCCTAGCTTCCTTAAGGCTTCTTCCATTTCTTGTAGCATGCTAGGTCCCAATATGACACGATCTTCTTAATGATTCTAACTAAAAGGTGTATGGTAGAGTATTCCATACAGAACTTCATATTGGGTTTCCTGAATGGAACTGTGATAACTATTGCTGTAGGAAAATTTCACTAAGGGGAGATACTTCTCCCATTGGTTGTGTTGATCCATGAAATACATTCTCAACATGTCCTCCAATATTTGATTAACTCTCTTTGCCTTCCCATTAGTCTCGGAATGATAAGAAGTATTGATGCTGATTTTAGTACCTGTATAATTTAGGAGGCTCTGCCAAAACCTAGAAGTGAACCTTTAATCTATGCCTGATATGATTTTTCGAGGCACTCCATGCATGAGAATTATTTATTTTAGGAAAACCAGAGAAATGGTTGGTACATCAAAGGTGCTCTTAATTGGAATGAAGTGGGTGCTCTTGGTTAGCTTTTCAACGACTACCATAATGCAGTCATGTCTTTATCATAGGTAAGCCTCCCACCAAAATCAACTTCCCATTTAGTTTCTGGTATATCATGGGGTTGTATTAGACCTACAGGGTGGTAATGTTCTACCTTAATCTGTTGACATTCCAAACACTAAGATACAAATTCTTTTATATCATTTTTCAACCCTAGCCAAGAAATGACTTTTTTAGGTCGATGTGCATTTTATTTACTCCTGGGTGTGCATCATAAGGGGATTTGTGGGATTCCTCCATTACCAATATCCTAATATACTCATTCTCTAGTACATGTATGATACCCGTAAATTGTAACAATCTTTCATTCTCTAAGGTGTACCCTTCCCATTTATATCTTAGTGGTACCTCCTCCTTCAAAGTGGATTTTATTCATTGGTACTAGTGATCTTATATAAGGTGGCCTTAAATATAGTCTCTTAAGTCTTGTTTCAGTGATGGTGTTGAATGAATTCTAAGTCTTCTACTTAAAGAATCTACAACCTTGTTTTCCTTTCCTTTGATGAAGGATGCACTGAAATTATATTCACTAGACAATTCACTCCAACATCATTGTTGAGCATTAAGGTCATTTTGAGTGAAAATGTGCTCAAGGCTCTTGTGAGATCGGGTTTTAGCTCAAATTGTTGTCCCATTAGATAATGTCTCCACAGATTTAGATCCATTACAGTTTTTTCTATATCTATATCATGAGTAGTATAATTTATTTCACGGTACCTGAGTTTACATGAAGCATAAGAAATAAATCCTCCTTGCATTAAAATCTCACCTAAACCTTATCCTGATGCATCCATGCATACTCAAAAGTCTTTGTCCATATCGAGCACTCTCAAAATTGGGGAATTTGTCAATCTTTTCTTAGCTCTACAAATGATTCCTCACATTCATTTTTCCATTCAAATTTAACACCTTTATTTTGTAGGGATGTAATGGGATTGGTGATTCAAGAGAATCCTTCCACAAATATTCTATAGTAACCTTTGAGTTCCATAAAGATACGTACTTATTTAGTATTTTTAGGAGTAGTCAAATCAATTATTGTTTTAATTTTACTACAATCTACCACAATACCTTCACCATTGATGGTATTCCCTAGATATTGGATTTATTTCTAGAAGAAAGAACATTTAGACAATTTCCCAGATAGCTTATGTTCTCTAAGGCATTGAAGTACCAGTCTTAGGTGCTCTTGATGCTCTTATTCATTTTGAGAGTAAATCAATATGTCATCTAGGAATACATGGAAAAAATGGTCCAAATATTTACAAACACGTTATTTCTTGGGTTAATATAGACTCGGTCACAAGGTATTGTAGACAAGATAATTACCTTCATATGGTCATTAATTGGTTTACCATTGGTGGTGTACTTGCCAATGGTATTAGGTAACCCATAGTATTTGATGCGATGAATTTATTGACTCTTGAATCCATTAGGATCAAAATGGAAACCTCATGGGGATACAAATCCCTTTGTGTTTTTATAGAGGTGGTACTCCTCTCTATTTCAAGATACTCTTGGAATTCTAGTTTTTCAAAATAATATAAGAATTTAAGAAATCCCACTGTGATATTCAAAGAAATATAAAGGTTGCAAAAAACAAAATATTTTGTTTAATTTAAAGATAATTCCTTAGAGGTGACCAAGAACCACAGACATCACATATTTGAAAAAGATAAGAAAATTTTTCTCACATCCATCATAGTTAAACTAAATATTTTTTATCAAATAAAAATAAAGGAAAATGGTATGCACACATACAAGAAATTTAATAGAGTAAACACATGTGGATCTCAAATAAAGAAAATGATAGATCAATCTCAAATATTTTATATTCAAACTCAAAGTTACAAAACACTGTCAAAATTGATCCTGAATTAGTTCTCTTGGGATTTCTGAGAAATATAAATTATGTTACAAAGCTTTGAAATTTAAATATGTTTTCCAAAGGACTTGGATTGGGGATCCCGCATACCATAAATAAAATATAAACAAGAGTTAAGTTGTTGAGAGAAGATGGTGGGTGATGCCATAGTAGCAAGACCTAGAAATACGACAGGAAGAAGTTATTAGATTTCGGTTAAACCTTTATAGTCAAAGAAGCGGAGTAACTGGATGAAAAACCAATAAAAAAACGATGTGATCAACATAAAATTACTATGATGGTCTCTCTCTTGTTTACTTGCTTGTTGTTGTCCTTTAATTTTCCTCATTGATGTTTATAGGAACCGTCTCAACTGCTACTTCTTGTCCTTCTTTAGTTAATTTATCAATAACCTTTTTAAACAAATATTCAATGTAATTTTTCATTGGTGTAACATTTATTTCATGCCTGATTTATATATTAAATCATTCACCTTCCAAATATCTTAAGTCATGAGAAATTCCATGTATTTCCTCCTCAATATCTTGTTTTTTCATAGAATAATCAACCAGCCAATTATCTATCTCTTCTTCATTATATTCAATTATGCCATAAAACTTCTTAGCCGATAATCCCTTTAATATCTCTACTTGTTCATCAAATTGTTTCTTTGTCATAAACATTGAATTGAGAATTAACTTAGGATCTTGTACCTCATCAGTGTTTCCTGCCAGATCTATCTCTGTGAGTCTTTGAATAATTCTTCTCTTTTTACTATGGCTTTGTTGCATGCTTGGACAATGTTATTCAAATTCTTGATATTTTCTTTCCAATATGCACTCAATTTTTTAATTCGACTTGGAGAAGGTAGATCCTCTTCTCTCCTTTTCAATTCTGTCATGTTTGAGACTTTTATCCCAAATGGAAAAACAACATCTGTGTAGAATCCTTCTTCATTCTTTAAATCATCTTGGATATACTCATGAAAAGAATGTACCCTTGAACTAAAAGAAACAATATTTTTTGATACCTCCCATTCTTCTATTATCAATGACATTGTTTTTCTTAATGTTTTTCTCTACATAACTTCAGACCGTTGTGAGCAAACTAGAAGATCATTTTTAATTTAATACCCGATGTAGTTGGTTTAACCATTGTCAAAGGACTTGCTAGGATTGGAAGAGGCATCAAGGTAGTTTCCAATTCTCTGATCCTCTCCTTTAATTTGGCATTTTCAGCTTCTAAACCATCAATAGAGTCGTTAAACGCATCCCCAATTTCCCTATGGGTTTTGAAAATTTGGGATGGTCACATATCCTTCAAGTCGACCTCTGAGAGGGACTTTCCCTTCTTATTCTTCTAGTCACTTCTTTCTACAATCAACTTTTTAGGCTCTTTATAAAAAACAAAACTTTGAAAAATGAAGGATTCTTCTTGAACACTAAAGGTCTCATTTCCAATGACTTCCAATAAAGAATTTTGCTAAGCCATATTTTCTAGTTGTTCTATTGTAGGAAATATTTTCTCAATATCTACTTCTAGTTCCATATCCTCCAAATAAAATCTTTGTATGTCATTTTCTATAAGATTATCTTCTTTCTCTTGCATTAAATTTTTCCTTTTCTTTCTCATAGGGGGCTTGTGTGAACTCTCAATTTTCATAGGGGGAGGATTCTTTTCTCCCCCTCCACTAGAAATACTATTGAAAAACTTTTTAACTGGGTGGGTCATTGGAGCATTGCTCCTATATGTAGTATTCTTGGGAGTAACAAATGGAGATTGAGCACTTCTATCATTGGGACCTTTTCCCCTTTGCTTATAAAAATCATTACTGCTAAGTAATGTTTCTATATCACCAACATCGTCTACCGGAGTGTTTTGGTTGTTACCTTCTTCTTCTTCATTCAAGATAGTTTGAATGAAAGAGTTACTGAAACCCAATGAAAGCATATGTCCCACAAATATTTTGTTCGAATCAAAACCTTTGATATTTTTAGCATACTTTAAATTCACATTGTTTAAATGATTTGCAAATTTGTCAATTTTATTTATATTTATGAACATGAACTCTCCAATCTTCCATGGTAGGGGAATAACTTGTTTTTTTCCTTTTTTCATGGAAAAAATGTAGCTAGAAGTTATATTTCCTTGCCACCTCTATAATAAAAAAAAATTCAGATACATGACACGGGAGAAAAGAAGGATTATCTTTCGAGAAAAATATCCTTATGACACTGTGATTCTCCATTTTTTCTATTGTTCCTTTTTTCTCTAAAAACCTGGTAGCTTCGTGAGATATCCTTGAATTGTTTTCACCCAAAAAAAACCTTTTGAAGAATGAAACAAAATTATTATAACCTTCATAGAAAAACAGAGGGGTCTTGTGTCTCCATAGTGCCTGATACCAAAAGGTAACTGGATTTGTTTCAAAATTCACCCTCTTACTTATGGTTAAGTTTGGGAATTAACAACAATACACAATAGCAAATATTAGATAAGATGCCCTAAATAATTTTTTTTCCTTTTTATAGTGTCATAACTGGGACGAGATTTTGATAGAAATGAGTTTTACCCAATCAAAAATGGCTTTTTCTTGCATTGTAAAATACATTATATATAAAATCATGCAAGAGATAGAAGCAGTGGTTTCCTAACGTGTCAACCTGGTAAATAGCCATGCAATTTCTCGATAAGGGTTTTTAAAATACTTAGCTTAGATTATGGTCAGTATAGATGCAGTATTCTCCAAATATTTTGGTAGGAGGTCAAGGCCATTGGTATATTTCTTCAAGAATTCTCAGCAATATTCACCTTTGAAAGTAAGATTCAGCTCTGGCGGCTTTAACATATTGCGAAAAACTTGAGGTGAAAGAGAAATTGGAGAATGATCCTGGAGCTTTATAATTATTTAACTTGGCACGTACTTGTCCACACACCATGAAACGAGTTCTTTACAATCAAAAACCTCAGGAACACACCCAGCATAAGCGATTCCATATGCCCAAATTACATTCTTTTGTGCATGAGAGAGGAATAATATGAATATTCTCTTGACCACTGGAAATTCTGGTCTTCATGACCAAAGATATTCAGAGTATCACCACAAAATTGTTGTCTAGTTGATGTTTTTGTAGGTTGACAAGACTATTTCTTCAATTGGATAATAACCTCAATCAAATCTTTTCAGAGAGATAATGATAATTTAATCCCTTGGAAAATGAATATTTAATGAAATTTAATGAGTAATTCCTCATTCCTTTTGTCATTAATAGTGATCCTTTCGAAGCCTACACAACAATTTTTAGCATTAAACAACACTTAATGTATATTGGGAAAAGAAACAAAATGGTGGGGATGAATAAGAGAGAGTTAGAATAGGAATTTTTTCATGAACCCACCAACTTGTGGTTATGGATGATAAAAAATACACTAAGTGTAGAAAGGAATTCGGTCGGACTTGCATGCAAAAGGAATAAAATACTTTGAATCTCGACACCCATCACAAAGCTGATGGTCAAAATGTAGATCACAAAACCTGGGGTGCAAAGTGAGGGTCATGTAACTTGGAGGATGAAGGCTTGAACCTGTGAACATGTGCAACTTAAAAATGGCTAATTGTAGTAGCATACTTATGACATGAGAAAGTGGATGGAGATGAAGGTTCTCCAACCCGTCGATCACTGAAATATGACTAAGTATAGTAACCAGAAAAGGAGAAAAGAAAGGAAAAAATAAAAAGGGAAATAAGGGGAGGTGTAGAAGAGGGAAAAGAAATGGAAAAAAAAAGTTGGGAATATAGAATGTGGAAGGAAAACAAGGAAGCACAAAATTATCTCAACAACTAGCTCCAACTGTGGGATGATAACCCCCTGTGGGTTTTCAAGAATCCAGAATCTTCATGACTATATGCTTCAATACATTGGGCTATGGAGTCAAAAGGTAAGGATATACAAACTAAGTAAATGAAAATTATGTACAAGGAAATGAGAAAAATTCAGGTGAAGAAACCTTTCAAATGTTTCCCATTAATAGGCAACATTAACATTTTACCCTTCATATCTTTGAGCATATAGGAATTAAAACCCAGGATCTTTTCAATGATATATGGCCCAACCCAAAGTGCTTTGAATTTTGTGTGCATCGATGTTTTCTCCTTAGCTTTGTTCCAAAGTAACACAAGTTCTTCCTTTTGAAAATTATTTATGGTTGCATTTTGATCAAAATATTTTTTGATACTTTGTTGTCTCTGAGAAGTTATATTCAAGGATTTACTTTGTTCTTCCTCGAATTTCAATAAGTGTTAAGTTTTGAGCTATTATTATTTTTCTTTTCAATTTACTAGATAACAATAACATAGGTAGGATCATTGAGAGAAACACATTCACAAGATACATCACATTTATCCTAGGAAACCCTCATGGGGGAGAAAACCTAGCAAAACTTCCTTAATATAGATAGGCAATACAATGCCAATACAATAAATCAAAACACTAGAGAATATCTAGCATTGAGCAATGCACCTCTCTCTTCCTTCTTCTCCCAACTACAGCTCTCCAGACTTACGCACTTGATGAGTGAATGAGTGAGTGAACAAATGAGGTGTTGGCTTCCTTTATTTATACAAACTGGCAAGTGTTGGAAAGGTGTCTCTTCACTGGGCAGGGCCGACTTGTCTTCTTAGTGGTTAAAACCACTTTAATTATCCTGGGGGCTGACTTCCCAATTTTCATAATATATTTAGGGTTTGACCAATCCACAAAGGGGATTTGGTCAATTACAATGCTCAACATGATAATACACAAAAGGGGATTGATCTAATTAATAATGACTAAATAAATAAATAGAATACTCTTTGTAGTTAAAATATTTCAACACTCCCCCTTAACAAGAAGGGTATTCTACAACATCATCAGGAGAGAGAGAGAGAGGGCAACAACATCAACAACATCTAGAACATTGAATGACATATCTATAAATCATCAGAAGTTTTTCTCATCATCATCGTTCACAGCATGGGTCTAGAGTAGCATCATCATCCTTGTTAGCATGAGGCTAAAGTAACATCATCATCATCTTTAGCATGAGTCTAAAGTAACATCATCATATTCAACATTAAAGCTGAAATAACATCATCATCATCATCTTCAACAAGAAGCTGAAGTGGCATCATCATTATCATCTTTAGCAAGAAGCTGAAGTGGCATCATCATCATTTGCATAAGCATGGATTAGCATAACACTAATACATCATCATCATCAATAAAAGCATGAGGATGATACAAAATCAACAACAACAACATCACAACACGAAGGTTGGACAACAATATCATCACAGCACGAAGTATGGAGTATCAACATCATCACAACACGAAGGCTGGAACCACATCAACATCATCACTAAGATGGAAATCTTCAACACAAGGATGGAACCACATCAACATCATCATGAGGCTGGAAATATTCAGCACAAGGCGGGAACCGCATCAACATCAGCATGAAGCTATAAATCTTCAGCACAAGGCTGGAACCACATCAACATCAACACGAAGCTAGAAATATTCAGCACAAGGTTGGCATCTCAACAACATCAGCACGAAGCTGGAAATATTCAACACTAGGTTGGCATCAAAACAACATCAGCACAAGGCTAGAACCACATCAACATCAGCATGAAGCTAGAAATCTTCAGCACTAAGCTGGAATCTTAACAACATCAACATGAAGATGGAAATACTCAGCACTAGTCTGGCATCAACACTACTCCCCCTTTCGAGGGAGGTCCTTTCAGACTACACCAATCTTGTCTCAAAAGTGATTAAACTTTATACGAGACAGAGGCTTGGTCAACACATCAACAACTTATTCATTTGTGCCAACATAATGGATCTTTATGGATCCTCTCTGCAACATATCACAAATGAAGTGATATCGGATCTCTATGTGCTTTGACTCATCATGGAACACATCATATTTATACAACTCTGGTTATCACATAGGATCATGGTGGCTTCCATCTCCAGATCAAATAGATTTGTCAACAACATCTGAAGTGGAACATGCAACAATGTATTCTCCTTCTGCCGTGATGGGAGAAATGTTGGATTGATCCCTACTCTGTCATGAGATCATGGCTGACCCTAGACTGAAACAACATCTTGAAGTGCTCCATCTATCAGAAACACTTCCATCTCAATCTGAATCAGTATATCTATACAATCTGAAGTCATGATCTCTAGTATAAGAGAGACCAAAATCCAATGTACCCTTAAGGTATCTCATCACATGTTTTTCATCATCAAGGTGAACACGTCTAGGTTCTACCAGATACTGACTAAAGTAAAAGCATATATCTGGCCTGGTTTTCGTCAAATACATCACCGAACCAATAATTTTTCTGTACAGAGTAGCATCAACCAATTCTAATGAGGTATCTTCTCAGAGCTTCAACTTCATTTCCATGGGTGTGTACATGGATTTTCCTTTCAACATATCAAACCTATTCATTATTTCAATTGCATACTTCCCTTAGTTAAGGAAGATCTTCTCTAGGTTCTGCCAAACTTCAAGACCTAAGAGATAATTCATTAGGTCTTTCATCAAACTCTGTAGCAAGATTCTTCTACAATCTATGATGATATTTTACTCATCTTTTCAAGAATACATCATCTACATATAGTAGCAACATCACTAGCTCGTCATTCATAACCTTGAGTTAAAGGTTAGAATCAGTTTTACTCTTGGTAAAGCCCAAGCTCATCTAGAAACTATCAATTCTGTCATATCAAGCTCGAGGAGCTTGCTTCAACCTATCCAGATCCTTCTTCACCCTACAGTCTTGAGTCTTTCTATTTTCAACTTCAAACCAAATTTTCAAATTACATTGTACCAATCTGGTACACTTGCTCAGCTGCAACTCAATCTGCACAATCATGTGTTATCTCTATGTGCTCTCTATAAAGAACTATTTGTCTCACTTCCTGAGAGTATGTCATCTCCTCTTTCTGTAATTGTTCCTTGTGGAACCAGGAATCTACACCTACAATTTCTCTGAAGCTGAGAATGGTTGCTCCATTCTCACTGTGATTGTTGAAATCAGAGAGTAACTCCTCTACTCCATCATGGCAACAAATTCATCAGAAACTAAGAGTGGCCCAATAACTGATACTGAATTTATCTCTTCTTATTTCATGGAGGTAACTCTATATTTTATTGTAGTCATGTCTCCATGACCCAACTAATGTACTGCACCAACTGCCACTCAATTTTAAATATGGGGATTGCTCCCCCTACATCTCATACTATATATGAATCATGGTTGTTCTAGTTGTCCTCATGAATATTGGAACTATTTCTTCAATTACTGGAGTAAGTGTCTCATCATAGTCTTCTCCCTCTTGCTGGGAGAATCCTCTGGACACACATGTGGATTTTTACATATGAAACATGCTTGATCTATTAGATCAATCTTGGAAGTCAATACTGACTTCTCTTCTAGTCTCATGGAAAAATCCATATCCTAGTCTTTCTGACTAGATTCCTTCTCTATCACTAAAACAAGGGAATCTTCCCAAGAGATTTCATATCTCCTACGAGTCTCTAAGGCTGTGATCTAGTCTTCTCACGACATCTGTCTCCCAGTCCTAGAAGTTTTATCTTCATCTAATCCTTTATGAGATCAGTCTTACTCTTGATTTCTTCTGAGTCTACAATGACTTCATCATCTCTTATGGGGTATACTTGGTGTTGAATACCAAGTCTAAATATGAAAGGTTGAGTCAGACTTCAAATGAGTTCTTCTTCCTATCAAGGTGGCTTCATTATCCTTTGACAAAGTCTTCTATGAGTTCTTGTTCTAATGTTCGGTCATCTTTGGAGCCTTCTATTCCTTACAATCAATCTCCATATGAGATACTCTAGATCTCAAAAGATAGCTTCTTCTTCATCTTCTTTGGTACATGAATGTATATGGTCATGTACATAGTTTGCTTCATGTCTCATCTAATATGTTTTCTTCTGCAACCTTCACTATATCTTCCTCAGGGTTATCACCTGTGACCTGAAACAAGGTCAAAAAAACAACAAGCAAGAATAATACTCTTTTTATAATAGTAAATAAAACAATAGCACGAATAATCGTCATAGTAGATCCTTTAGAGATATCACTTGTGACCTGTCTAAAACAAAGATCAAAAGTAAGAAATACAATACGAAATGAGGTCAACACTCTTGTAGTGTTGTGATCAAGCATTCCTCCATGGAAACCTGGAACCAACACAAGAATTTTCTCCTAGAGGAGATGTTAGTTGTATTTGGTAAATGATTACATTAAGCATTTATCTCAATATACTCATATTCTACCAAGTATATTACTTTTCAAAGACTACTACCTCAACTATAGTGTTTACTTGTAAAGGGGTAGTTATCAACTTGTCATGTGCAACTTTGAATCTTATCAACTTAATTAATCAAACCTGGAACCTGGAGCCTTGTCCTCAATAATGAGTGTGTTTTTTTTCTTCCAAGCTTCCTTCACTCAAGATGACAAGTTCTTTCTTCAACCTATGTTCTATACTAAGAAAATGTGTTATCTTGACAAAAAGTTGGGTTATAGAATAAACTCTATGATCTCAATTTTAATCCATATAATGCATTGACTTTAACTTTGACCAAAGGTTAGTATGATGGTCATAGCTTCAACATGCAACCTATATCAAAATAATGTCATAACAAATAGATGCATATCAGAATAATCAAACCTGGGTTGCATTATTCCTCTCAATGCGTTGGATCTTGAGATCCTTCTGGATCTATGGAAATAGATCCCTTCTCCTACAAATACCCTTAAAGCTTAACAGTTTAAACATATGTGAGTACATACCTCTGATATAATTTGCAGGTAGTGGCACCATCTAGCAGCAACAATGATAATTACCAACTCTTAAAAACTTCAAGGGTGACTGCAACTGGTGCTGCAACTGATTTTGAAACTGCAACTGCAACTTAGGGTTTTATGAGGAAACCCTAATTTTTCAAACTTCAAATTTTGAAATTTTGATCCAAGGGATAGATGCGCTAAACTGAGGTGAGTAAGCTGGTACAGTCAGATTTCTAAAAATCCAAATTTTACCCCTTGAAACTAAGCTTGTGGAAATCTGGATTGTTATTTCTGGTACTGGTTCTGGTTTCTTAGTTTTCTAGTATCAATGAAAACTAGGGTTTCACTTTCTGAGAGTTTTTTCCATTGAAAAGGTGTGCTCAAGGTGCCAAAGAATTGCCTAGGCTAGGGCACACTTTTATAGATGGTTTTTAGGATGATATTCCTCTTCAACAAAAATCCCTAATTTTCTTGTACGGAAAAAGTGACATTTTTCTTTATCTAATTAAATATTCTCACTTCAGCTTAGCTCTGATACCATGTTAATTTTTGAGCTACTAATATTTTTCTTTTCAATTTACTAGATAACAATAGCATAGGTAGCATCACTGAGAGAAACACAATCACAAGATACACAACATTTATCTTGGGAAACCCTCATGAGGGAGAAAACCAAACAAAAATTCCTTAATATAGATAGCCAATACAATGCCAAGACAATAAACCAAAACACTAGAGAATATCCAACACTGAGCAATGTGTCTCTCTCTTCCTTCTTCTCCCAACTGCATCTCTCCAGACTTGAACACTTGATGAGTGAATGAGTCAGTGAACAAATGAGGTGTTGGATTCCTTTATTTATACAACTGGGAGGTGTTGGAAAGATGTCTCTTCACTAGGCAGGTTCGACTTGTCTTCTTAGTGGTCAAAACCATTTTAATTAGCTTGGGGGCCAACTTCTCAATTTGCATAATATATTTAGGGTTTGACCAATCCACAAAAGGGGATTTGGTCAATTACAATGCCCAACATGGTCAATCCACAAAAGGGGATTGATATAATTAATAATGACTCAATACATAAATATATTACTCTTTGCAGTTACAATATTTCAACAATAACTGGTTCACTCTCTTTTACATAGGTGAACTATCTTCTGCATCCTCTGTATTAACTACAAAAGTTAAGGAATTTAGCTAGAGGCTAATTGGATTTTTTTCTTCTTTCCCATAAACCAATGTGTACGGAGACATCTCAGTGATGTCTTTCAGAGTCATTATGCTCACCCACAAAGCATCATTCAACATCAAATTCCAATTCCTTTGGTTCTTATCAATAGTTTTCTTCAATATATGAATGAGTGTCTTATTAGTAGATTCTACAAGACCAATCCCTTGTGGATAATAATTTGATGGTTTCCCCATAACAATCCCATATTCTCCACAAAATTTTGTAAATTTTGAATCAATGAAAATCGAGCCATTGTCAGTAATGAATATTTCTAGGACACTGAACCTTGATAAAATATTATCTTTGAGAACCTTAATCAACTCTATAGAATCATCCCATTTTATTGCTACTGCTTTCGGCCACTTTGTAAAATAATTTGTAGCAATGAGGATATATGTATGTCCTTTGCTTGACTTTGGATTTATTGGTCCAACAACATCGAGTCCCCATTGGGAAAATGGTTGTTCTACATATATAGGCTTTAATGGCATTGCAGATTTGTTCATTTTCCCTGAAAATTGTTGACAATATACACACTTCCTTATGGTAGAATATGAGTCTTCAAAAACTGATGGCCAATAAAACCCATCTCTTATTATTTTATGGGCAATGGTGGTAGGCGCAAAACTTCCACCACATATACCTTCATGGAATTMTTTCATCAATTCTTGAGCTTTCCTTTCATCAACACATCTCAACAATATGCCATCATAGTTCCTTCTGAACAATATATCAGCAATCAACACATATTGACTTGAATTCATCTTCAATGTTCTTTACTCTTTAGGGTTCATGGTGACTGGAAATTTTCCAGATCTTAAGTACAATATAATATCTTTATACCATTCTGAAACTGCCATGGGTTCTCCTACTGATATCGAAATTACTACATCCAAAGAATCACTATTTGCAATGAGATTACATAAACCATGTCCTTTAACTGCTTTTAAAGGTTAAATTTCAATGTCATATTCTTAAATCTTTGCCAGTCAGTTTGCTCATTTTCCTTCTCTCAATTGTTGATTTAAAAGCATATTCACATGAGAGGATGGAACATATGCAATGACATGAGAATCTAGTATATAATTCTAAAAGTGTGCCACCTCTTTCACAAGAGATAGGTCTTGCTTCTCCAATTTTCAATATCTCAATTCATAATCATGAAGGGTTTTTCTCATGAAACTAATTGGCAATTCTTCACCCTTGGAATTACTCTGAGTAAGAATAGATGCAACAATCGTTTCTATAGCGAATGAATAAATGATGAAGTCTCTTTCAAAATCCAGGCTAATGAGTACTAGAGCTGTAGTGATTGCCTTTTTGATATTGTAAAAAGCTTCTCGTGTATCCATGGTTCATTCAAACCTTTGGTCCTTTCTCAATAATAAATTAATCGGCTTCACAATACTTGCATAGTTAGGGACAAATCTTCATACAAAGTTGATCTTGCCAAAAAATGATTAAACACCCTTCTTAGATGATGGGGGGTTTATTTCATTTATATATTTAACTCTCTTTGGATTGATATATATTCCTTCCTTGCACACAATATGACCCAATAGTTTTCCTTGAGTTACAACAAATAAACATTTTGGGGGATTTAAAGAAACACCATATAACCTACACCTATCAAAAAAATTTCTCACGTGATGAATGTGATCGATTCTTGTTTTTTAGTGTACTGTTAAATCATCTTGATAGTCCACCATGAATTTTCCTATCAATCCCTCAAAATCATAATCCATAGCCCTCTGAAATGTAGCTCCTGCATTTTTTAAACCAAAGGGCATCTGAGCATATGCATATGTCTCAAAGGTGTTATGAAAATTGTTTTTGCTTTGTCTTCCTCAACAACCAAGACTTCATTATACCCAAAAAAACCATCTAGCATGGACATGCAGGTTGATATCGTGACTTGTTCGAGAAGAAAACCCATGTTAGGCAAAGGATAATTATCCTTTATGCTTGATTTGTTAATATTCCTTAAATATACACACATCAGAATTTCCATAGTCTTTTTTCTCACTATCACAGGGTTTGAAAGCCAATCAGAATGTCTAATGGGGTATATTATTCCAACCTTCTTTAATTTTTCCAATTCAACATTTACCAGTGGCTTTAATTTGGGGTTCATTATCCTTATCTTCTGCTTGATAGGATTTTCCCCTTCTCTCAAGGGAATAATGTGTTGAAATATTTTTTTATCATATGCCTTCAAATCATCATAACTCCATGCGAACACATCAACATATTCTTTAACTAATGCGGAATATTGATCAACTTCGTCAATTGTACAATCAACTCCCAAATTGACATATTTTGGGGAACTATCAATTCCAACATTAATATTTCTTGTTTGTTGGACTTTTTGGAGATATGCTTCTTCCATGAGGTTTTTAGCATGATAATATATTGTAAAAAGAGACTAAGATTGAATACAATTCCYCGGGACAACAATTATGTGATTATCCTCATATTCATCATCATTCATCAAAAAAGTTTCCAATTCTTCATCATTCTCAAATACTTGTAAATACACTTGATTATCAGGTACAGAAGGTCATAATATTATTTCTAATTGAAAATATGTTTTTCTATGAACATCATCTGGGTTGGACAGTGAGGCCACCAAATCTAATGACTATGCCTTCTGACTTTTGTCCCTTGGGATGAAATAAATATTGAAAGAGTTGAAGGCTTCCATCAATTTATTAACTCTTTTGAAATATAATTTGAGTCTTTCCTTTTTAATATTATATCTCTGGGTAACTTGATTAATTACCAACTCAGAGTTGCCTATCAAAATTAGATGTTCTATCTTCATTTATCATGCGAAAATCATTCCTTGGATCAAAGCTTCGTATTATGCCTCATTATTGGTGCATGCAAGTTGAAGTCTGATAGCATGTGGATGCACAATATTTCTTGGGTTTATAAGGATGATTCCAACTCCACTCCTGGAACTTGAACAAGATCCATGAAATGACATCCTCCAATAATCTTCAAAGTGATTCTTTTGATTCTGCATATCTTCAATCTGCTCCATGTCTAGTATAGCATAGTTTTCGATCCCATCGTTTATATAATCTTCCATTAGTTCATTATCCTTATTTTTTAATGAAAACGACCTTCTGGTTTCACGAGGGACCTTAATCACTACTCCTTCTTTATCTGGTAGCATCATGCAGCTTCCATCATTCATTATATATCCCCCAATCATGGACAACCAATCTCTTCCTAAGACAACTCCATATGCACAAGGAAGGTCTGCCATCACAATATTGAAAACTGTAATAATATGGAGAGTCTCCATGATCCAAGCATAAAAATCCTTGATTTCTCCATAAGTTGACACTTGTCTGGAATCATTTGCATATATGATTTCACCTGTTTCATAATAATTGGTGTAGCTCATGCCCAATTCCTCCATGACCATCGGTGGCATAATATTATTGGTTGCACCAATGTCAACTAAACAATTATTAAGTGCAACATAATGATTTTCAATTGAAATATAAAATGGTGGGATTTTACCTCTCAATTTGACGGTTGATGTGTTCTGACTTTGTTTTGGACCTATAACAACAACGTCCATTCTTCCAAATGGATCAACCAAAAATCTCAAAATATTTTCCCTTTGTTGAGCGATCTTTACCACTTATGTGAAAGGAAGAGTTATCCTCAGCTGACTCAAGTCCTCTACAACATTGTATTTCATCTGGGGAGGATTTGACACCAGGTGTTGCTTCTTACTTCAAGTGATATCTATCACATTTTTATTTGTCTCTTTCTCATTCACCTTTTCTTTATCTTTTTCTTTAATTATTTCATTTTCTTTTTTAGAATCATCTTTATTTTTGGATTTATTTACAAACGCTTGTGTCTAGGAAACATTATCTTCCAAGTCAGGGTCACTACTGCCTTCTTCAAATATATACACGGATGTCTTGCATCTATTCATCTATACAGTTTCCAAACTTTCATCAGGTAAATAGTAGTTTCCTTGCTCAACCATTTTCTCATCATATATATCATCCAAAACAGTTGCATTTGGGATTGGTTTCCTGGGAAGCCTTTGTCCTTGCATATTATCAATGTTTTCAAACCTCACTCTGTTTTATTTTGGAGGTTTCCTTCTCTGCTCTTGGACCAGCGCCATTCTCAAATTTTCTACATAATTATCACCCCTTCTTAATCTAGTTATCTCATTTTTCATTTTCCTTATGGTTCTATTCATTTGTGCAATATCAATTCTTTTCTTAGTTTCTTGTGTCGCAACAGGGCCTACCTTCACATCTGGTATGGTTCCCTTAAAAAATCCTCCTCCAATGGTTTGATTTTGTATCGGTCGTGGATTTTGATCTTCATTCTTTCTTGAGCTAGAGGCTCCTTTATCATCAATATTTAGGCTTCCCGGCTACCTTTGTACTTTTCCCAGGATAATATCGGGGTCAACACCTGTCTCAATCATATTTATTCCATCTCAATGGCCTTAATTAATTATTTCTTCCTCCAAGGTATACATATGGGATTTTCTGATAGCATATTTTACATTTGGGGCCATCACATTCTTATAACAACCAAGTATCACTGGGTCATTAGGTATTTTATCTTCTGGAATCTTACTCAAATTTTTATTGAACCTAAGATTAAAATATTGTATTCTCTCATTATTCCTCAAACCAATCTGGGTGAAATTAGTGAGAAGGGAATGAAATGCAACTGGGGGAGAGAACATAGTTAGGAGCGTGTATTTGAGGTTGTTAAATGAACCAATTGACCTAGTGGGCAATGTTGTATACCATTCATAGGCTCATCTTGATAAGGTTTGAAGAAATAACCTTACTGTCACATCGTCATATTCAACACGATGAAAATCACAAACATCATGAAATAAATTAAGGTGTCGTTTGGCATCAATTGTTCTATCTCAGAAAAATTATTTCAAAGTACCCTTAGGGAGAAAAGGGAGTTCATGTTTCTCACCTCAAAGATTTAAGGGGGAATCTCTTACTCTTGTTCGGTTTCCAAATATTAGGTCTTCTTTATTTGTTACACCACCTCCTCCATCTCCTTGTCTTTCTTCATGATGTTCTCTTCATGGTTCTTCTAGTGGTTGTTCATTTCTTCCTGCCATGTCTAGAGATATTTCAGGAATATATTTTCCACTTCTTATAATACATAGTTTATTTCTTTTACTTCTTGTAATAGGTCCCTTGTATCCTTCCAGCTTCAACTCTAACCTTGTTCTTATGCTATTTCAGCTTGTATTTCGTCTCTTATGTATTGTTGCTCATCTCTCCTCTATCTATGAAGGATTTCTTTTTCTTATTCTTGGACCAATGGCTACCAAGATATTTCCAATTCTTCCCTGGTCTTAACTATTGTTATTACCAAATTATATAGCTGATGCAATATATATTCAATCTAATTTCTAGGTGGGGTTGATCATCCTAGGGAAAAGTCATGTATCTTTCAAAAGATGTTAAACCAGATTTCAAATTTTCAGTTGATCCCCAATACGGTCTCCAAAAATATTGATGCTTGAATCTATTAGGACCGAAACAACAATCTCACATGGATACAAATACCCCTATTTTTTTGTAGAGGTGGTACTCTCTATTTCAATATACTCTTGGAATTCTAGTTTTTCAAAATAATATAAGACTTTAAGAAAGTCTACCATGATATTCAAAGAAATATAAAGGTTGCAAAAAATAAAATATTTTGTTTTATTTAAAGAGAATTCCTGAGAGGTGACCAAGAACCTCACACATCACATATTTCAAAAAGATGAGCAAAATTTGCTCACATCCATCATAGTTAAACTAAAGATTTATGATCACATAAAAACAAAATAAAATGGTATGCATGCATAAGATAACTTTAAAAGAGTAAACACATGTGGAGATCAAATAAATAAAATGATAGATCAATCTCAAATATTTTATATTCAAAACTCATATTTATAAAACATCGTCAAAACTAATCCTGAATTAATTCTCTTGGGATTTTTGAGAAATATAGTCAGTTACAATGATTTGAAATTTAAATGCATTTTTCTAGAGGACTGGGACTGGGGATCCCACGAACCATAAAGAAAATATAAAAAAAAAGGTATTTTTTGGAGAGAAGATGATGGACAATGACAGAGTAGCAAGACCTGGAAAGAAGAGAGGAAGAAGTTATCAGATTTTGGTTAAACCTTTCTCGTCAAAGAAGCAGAGTAACTAGATGAAAAACTAATAAAGAAAGCAATATGTGATTAGCATAAACTTACTATGATGGTCTCTCTCTTGTTTACTTGATTGTTGTTGTCCTTTTTATTTTCCTCATTGACGGTTATAGGAACTGTCTCAACTACTGCTTCTTGTCCTTCTTTAGTTAATTTATCAACTGCCTTTTTAAACCAATCTTCATTGTAATTTTTCATTGGTGCAACATTTATTTCATGCCTGATTTTGATATGAAATAATTTTCCTTCCAAATCTCTTAAGTCATGAGAAATTACATGTATTGTCTCCTAAATATCTTGATTTTTCATAGAATAATCAACCAACCAATTATCTATCTCTTATTCATTATATTCAATTATGCCATAAAATTTCTCAACTGATAATCCCTTTAATATCTCCACTTGTTCATCAAATTGTTGCTTTGTCATAAACATTGAATTGAGAATTAACTTAGGATCATGTACCTCATCAGTGCTTCCTGCCAGATCTATCTATGTGAGTCTTTTGAATAATTGTTCTCTTTTTACTATGGATTTGTTGCATGCTTGGACAATGTTATTCAAATTCTTCATCTTTTCTTTCCAACAATCATTCAATTGTTTAATTCGACTTGGAGAAGGAAGAACGTCTTCTCTCCTTTTCAATTCTATCATGTTTGAGACTTTTATCCCAAACGGAAAAACAACATATGTGTATAATTCATCTTCATTATTTAAATCATCTTGGAGATACTCATGAAAAGAATGTTCCCTTGAACCGAAAAAAAACAATATTTTTCTATACCTCCCATCCTTCTATTATCAATGACATTCTCTTTTTAATGTTTTTCTCTACATAACTTCAAACCGATGTGAGAAAACTAGAATATCATTTTAATTTAATACTCAGTGTAGTTGGTTTAACCACTGTCAAAGGAATTTTTCAGAATTGGAAGAGGCATCAAGGCAGTTTCCAATTCTATGATCCTCTCCTTTAATTTGGCATTTTCAACTTCTAAACCATCAATAGAGTCATCAAGTGCATCCTCTATTTCCCTATGGATTTTGGAAAGTGCATATCCTTTAGTTCGACCTCTGAGTGGGACTTTCCCTTTTTATTCTTCTGGTCACTTCTTTCTACAATCAACTTTGTAGACTCTTTGTCAAAAACAACACTTTGAAAAGTGAAGGATTCTTCTTCACTAAAGGTCTCATTTCCAATGACTTCCAATAAAGAATTTTTCTAAGACATATTTTTCAGTTGTTCTATTGTAGGAAATATTTTCTCAATATCTACTTCTAGTTCCATATCCTCCAAATAAACGCTTTGGATGTCATTTTCTATAAGATTATCTTCTCCCTCTTGCACTATTTTTTTCCTTTTCTTTCTCACGGGGAGCTTGTGTGAACTCTCAATTTTCACAGAGGGAGGATTATTCTCTCCCCCTCCACTGGAAATACTGTGGAAAACATTTTTAACTCGGTGGGTCGTTGGATATTTTCTCCTGGATGTAGCATTCTTGGGATTAAAAACTGGATATTAAGCACTTCTTTCATTGGGACATTTTCCCCTTTTCTTATAAAAATCATTATTGCTAAGTAATGTTTATAGATCGCCAACATCATGTACAGGAGTGTTTTGGTTGTTACCTTCTTCTTATTTGTTGAGGTCCAATTTTTTCATACTTTCCACCATACAAATACACTCCACATTACACCTTCTCCCTACATTTCGTCAATAATATATCGCTAATTTCACCATAAACTTCCATTATCTCTTGTTATTCATCCTATGTGGTTAATACATAATTTTCCCTATTTTTAGTGATTAAAAGGATGATTATACAATAGTTTTGTTGATGATGGTTTAATCCTATGTTTCTATGTCCAAGAAACATGTTTTGTACTGTTCAGGTTCCGGTATATGCACTGTCCATGTTCTGGTACCTGTATTGTTCCTGTTCTGGTACCCGCATTGCAGGTCATCCAATACTCCAAATCATCCGGTACCAGAAGGTTCTACAGTCAACCGATACCTACAAATTCATATGGTACCCACACTCCATGTCATCTAATACTCTATAGTGATCCGGTACTACCTTTGCATTCATCCGGTACCAGCTCTCTGCCTCTTTCGGTACCAGCTTCATCTGGTACCATCTTGCACCTATTCTGGTACTAGCTCCATCCAGTACTACCATCGCATTGGTCCGGTACCCATAGTCATGATTGTGTTCATCCGGTACTAAACCCCTGCCTACAAGATTCTGGTACTAATTGTTCTAATCCGGTACCAACTGTGTTAATCCGGTACTAGAAATAATTCAAGATTTTGGAAAGCTTCTGGAGGAAAATAAGGTACATGGGTTTTGTCTAGAGCCACATTTACATGCAGAAACATGAGGCATAATTCACCCATCTTACATGTTTGTACCTCCATATCAGGGGGAATGATTCTACTAAAATTAGTGAAAATCTCAAACTTCCAACTTACGTCTCGATTTACATCCAGATGGCATCAAATCTATAAATTCTACAAAATGGGTTTTGTCTAGAATATGGAAAATTGAGTAAGTCACGAATAGTTTTTCAAAATTAGAATTGGTTTGGAAGATATGGGTGGGGTACTAACTCGAATCTGCCCAAATTGCAATAAAACCTAGATTTTTTAGGATTTTATCTAGAAATGTAATATTTGAAATCTGAGCATTGGGATTCAGTCCCATCCACTCCTCAATGATTATTCATGTATAAATAAGCCTCATAGGGCTATGATAAAAAGACATTAGTTTCATGAAGTTTTTGTAAGTATGAGGTTTGTTCTTGTGAAGAAGCTTTAAGGAGTTAATTTCCATGTAAAAACAGAGTTTTTGATCAAAATGGAGAATTGATTGTTGTTGATTCATTGTGCATCTTCTTCACTTGAGCTGATTTTCTTTTAAATAGGCTTATTCAACATGGGAAGGGCCCCTCATTCTGATTAATACCTTGCTACCCTATTTTACTCTCATATATTAGATTGCTTGTGTTTATTTTTGTATAAATTTCATTTCTAGTTTAGTTGTTATCTTGTTGATTTGCATTCAATTTTTGTAGAGCTGCAAGTTCAGTTTCAATTTAGCATATACATATTAGCACATAATTAGGAATGATTCTTCAGTTGGTGTAATAGTGTTTTGTTTCTATAATTTCATTTAACATTATTTGCTCATTCCACCATTGGATATTGAAGTGTCTCATTACCATTCCATTCATTGACATTCATTTGTAAAATTATTCTTGGAAATCCAATAAAACAATATACAAGAAATTGTTCTAATACCATTGCACCATCTTCTTACAATCTGATTTCTTTTACTATTTATGAGAAATTGTCAAATCCRCAATTCGAGTGAACATAAAAGAGTGCATTTCTCATTGTCCAATCTTGTCATKAATCAGATATCCATTCTTCTTTCATGCATTTTCTGTAGAGCACTCTTATTTTTGTTGACACTTGTAACCATTTGAAGAATTGTTCTTGAGATCMAATTTTAGATTAATTTTGCTTATTGGTCATTATTAGTTTKCTTTCATTGTGATTTGTCTTTCCCATAGTTTAGTTTCTATCGAGAATTTCATTTCTGTTTKCTTGCTTATTTTATTGCATTTAAGTGTGGATCCGCTATAGGAAATAATCATTGAAGGACAGAAAAAWTAAGTAATCTACTCACAATTAATCACACGAACATCACCYTGAGTGCATGAAAGACTGTGATCTAAAACTTTATAGCACTAAGTTATTCCTACGTCCCAGTGATGAATCCTTAGTGTTAAATTGCTACAGTGTGGGTTTGAAGATTGTTTTGTTGGCTTTAAATTACGCTAGACTAGGCTCTAATCCTGCGTTCCCTGTGCCTGCACCTCGAAGCTTATGAGCCCCGGTTGATAATTAAATGTGGGAATTAATAGGTCATATATTTAGCCCCAACATTTTGGCATCGTTGCTGGGGAGGTGCTAAAGGGATTAGAGCATATGTGGGTTGTTTTTATTTCTCCAAAGCCTTGAGTGTTACTTTCATGCAAGTGTGTTTCTTTTCATGCAAGAGTGTTTATTTTCATACAAGTGTGGTTTTCTTTTAAGGATGACCTAGGGGCGGAGAGAAGATGGTAAGACATGAGGGAAGAGCCCACGCATCCACTTTAGTGGGGTTACTCCAAAGTTGGGTTGTCCTCTTCCTTTCAGTAGTTAGAATTTGTTCTTTGTTAGCATTAGCCGTTTTTTATATATATGAGAAGAGAAGCTAACTTTTGTGAATAGATAACTTGGTGATAGCAAGGTCCTAGTAGCACAGTGGCACTTCGAGTATATAATGTGTTTTCTTACTTTTTCTTTTAGTTTTCTTCTTTTTTTAGGGTTTTTAAAAAGTTTTTGGGCACTGTAAGAACCCCCCTCTACACTAATCCATATGTGAAACAAGACCATCAACCAGCAACAAGAAATCAAAGATGATCAATATTTTAACAGAACTCTCTCAAATCCTAGCAGTAGTTGGGATCTCTGCCTCTCAGGAAGACCAAATCTTGACAATAGTCAAGAACCTATCTACCTCTCCGAAAGTGATAGAAGAAGAAGAGTTCCATGAGCTACATCCACAAGAAGATCTAAAAGCCTTTTGTATTCACTCTTTCCAACCTATAGGAGAGACTAAAGAATCATGGACCACATTCGATGGAGAGCCACCATTAGAACCTGAGATCGAGGAGTTCTTGACATGCATATCGCCAGATCCAGTATGCATCCAGGACACAAACCATTCGAAAGAAGATGATCTGCGTGGCATGATAGAGGGAGACATGTAGAGTGGTCTAAATGAGGAAGTGAACCAAGAACATGAAGATTACATTGAACATTGGTTCCAGACAACAACAATATTGAAGCACCACTCTCTTCTTCAACAACTCTTCACATACTCATCAAAGCAGTTGGTTGTTCGTATTCTGGTATACATTAAAGATTATCTTTCAAACTCGAGTATGAATGTATTTCTACACATGTTATGCACATGGTTACATTGGAAATATTCTTACACGTGAAATTTAATTTCTTGTTCTTAGATAGGATAGAGTTAAAGTTGCATGTTAGTTAACCTAGTTCTAAATAAATGCAACATCTTTTCATTTTTCTTTTCAAATAAATGAGATGAGATGAAGATAATATTGGTGATCTAACATCAAAAAACCAAAACAACTTAAGATATTTCTTCTTATTATTACATGCAGATTTTTTACTATTAATAATAACAATTTCTCATAAGCCTAATCTTTAAAATATTATGGGGATTTACAAAATCTTTAAGGTCTGCATAATGATTCCCATAGGTAACTTGTACATCCTAGTTTCCTACTAGAACTTGTTATTCAAGCATTCTTATCAAATAGTAGCATGAGAGTGAATGAAACTTCTACTTGTGAGGGAACACAATCTTATATGGAGAAGATGAACTTGGGGAATAGAGGCACCTTTAGGTCATTTTCTCATGGCCTCATCCACCACACATTAGGTAAGTTTGACCATGATATTTCTTTCGACTAATCTCGATACATAAGTCTATTTTTCATATGAACAATCTTTTATGGGCAATCTATAAAATATCTTTCAACTCAATACCATCCCATCCTGTAAAAAGGTTTTCAAAGATTCTCCCCATTTCATCCATGTGAAAGCGATCTATAAATTCTATCTTAAGGGTAAATATTGGGACAAGAGCCTTTGATGGAAAATGGGTGTAATAGGCTAACCCGTCGGGATACTGAACAAGTCTATTGGCAGCGGGGACTGGCCTGTGGTATAACTAGGCAAACCCATCAGGGTACTGAACAGGCTCATGGGCAATGGGGCATTCTTCCTGGGAAGGATATTCCTTAGATGTCAAAATTACCCCATCGGAGTACTGAACATGCTTGCTGGCAATGGGTTCTGATTTTGATGTCTTTCAATATGCCTAATCTATATTTGTCTGTACGAACAATATACTTGTGTAAATTGTTAAGAAGAAGCATGCATGGTTGAACAAAAGGATAATGAACTCATCTAATTGTCATTTGAGAATGTCTGTAAGATGGTCTTAATACCCCGTCATTCATACCTAGGATGTCATTTTCCTAGAGGTGGGACCCATAAATGTAGGAGTCTAATAAACTCAAATGCGAACTTTATCAATATCACTTGAATGACAAAGATTCTTTGAGAAATTAAACAGGGATGACTGGTTTCCTATCAGTTTCTCATTTATTAAAGACCATGTATCTCCTCATGTTCTCTTGTTCAAGGATGAGGGGAAAAATCCCCCATCATAATTCACATGGTTTATTGAGCATACAACTGCTAATGATTGATGAAATCATATGTAATAAATAATTTAGAAATTTCCTTTATGCTTGTAATATTTTAAAATAAATTTCATTTCCAAATTTACAAGCATGAATACAGTTTAATTTTTGGCTGTTTCTTTAAGCATGACATCAATGTATATTTATTCTCTCGTAATAATAGTATTGGTTTAGTTATTCTAGATTTTTCTGTTCTGGTACTGCTCGTACAGGAACCAGTAGGTTCCTGTACCAACAGTACATAAATCTAAATCTTTTTTTAGGGTACTTTTTGCAGGATATTTTCAGCATCTCTCATCTCTGGCATACTTCATTTCTCTCCTTCAGTCAACATGCACCGGTTCTACATAGTCCATTTGTTGCTTGTAGAAATTTTATGTGCGAATGAGAGTTTGCATGAGGACATGAAAACCAGCGGGTTTGGGGGTGAGAGAGAGAGACATAAGGAATATCAGTAAATCAGCATTCATCAACTCTCTCCTAGATATCCATCAGTTCACAGCCTTGCTCCACTTCATCTTCAAATTTCAGTAGTCTACATCATGGTTTTGCAGACATTTTGTCTTGTTCTGCATAGTTTACACTTCAACATGCATTATAATTCAAAGCAAGGATAACTTGAGGTAAAACTGGTACAAATATTTTCAATTTACTAAGAACTTGGAAAACATGATGCATAACCACTATTACCCACTCCACGCTCCATTATGCATTATCACAACTACTCAATAAACCCTCCATCTTCACTCCACTTGTCATAATGAACAATATACTCTAATGATAAGACCAAGTAATGAAAAGAAAATATGTGGTATACAAATACAAAGCAACTTCTATAGTGTCTTCTCTTCGTACATCATAAAGCATTCTTAAGGAAATTCAAAGAGGATGAAGTCATTGTTGCATATCCAAGCAAAGAACCACAAAGTAAATATTGGTCTTAAAATTGATGTCCAAGTTCATACGGCCACCATCACCAACATTTTATAAACCATTCTCCATATGCACATCATTCACCATCACTCTAATACCTCATCCACTGCTTGTCCTCCATTTTTATGATAATTTTGATTCTCTATTTGAAATCAATCTATGGCAGTTTCCAAAGTGTCATTCCACAAGAACCAACACTTACACAAAAGAAACAATGTCACATAAATCTATAAGCAGAGTATCATAAGTTCTTCACCTTGTTTGCATGAGGACATGCAAATCCTTGGGTTTGGGGGTGTGTTGAGCTCCAGTTTTTTCATACTTTCCGCCATACAAATATAGTCATCATTACACCTTCTCTCTACATTTCATCAATAATATATCACTAATTACAACATAAACCTCCATTATCTCCTGTTATTCATCCTATGTGGTTAATACATAATTTTCCATATTATTAGTGATTAAAAGGATGATTATACAATAGTTTTGTCGATGATGACTTAATCCTATGTTTCTATGTCCAAGCAACATGTTCTGTACTGTTAAGATTCTGGTATATGCATTGTCCATGTTCTGGTACTTGTATTGTTCCCGTTCTGATACCCGCATTGCAGCTCATCCAATACTCCAAGTCATCCGGTACCAGAAGGTTCTACAGTCAACCGATACCTGCACAATCATCCAGTACCCAAAATCCATGTCATCCAATACTCTGCAGTGATCAGGTACTACCTTTGCATTCATCTAGTACCAGCTCTCTGCCTCTTTTGGTACCAACTTCATCTAGTACCAGATTGCGCCTATTACGGTACTAGCTCCATCCAGTACTACCATCTCGTTGGTCTAGTACCCATAGTTGTGATTATGTTCATCTGGTACTAAAACCATGCCTACAATATTCTGGTACTAACTATTCTAATCCGGTACCAATTGTTCTAATCCGGTACCAACTGTGCTAATCCGGTACTAGAAATAATTTGAAATTTTGGAAAGATTCTAGAGGAAAATTGGGTACATGGGTTTTTTCTAGAGTCATGTTTACATGTAGAAGTGTGTGGCAGAATTCACCCAGCTCACACTTGTGGACCTGCAGCTCAGGGGGAATGATTCTGCTAAAATTAGTGAAAATCTCAAACTGCCAACTTGCGCCTCGATTTACATGCAGATGGAATCAAATCTATAAATTCTATGAAATGGGTTTTGTCTATAATATGGAAAATTGAGTAAGATGTGGACAGGTTTTCAAAATTAGAATCATTTTGGAAGATATGGGTGGGGGACTAACTCGAATCTGCCCAAATTACAATAAAACCCAGATTTTAGAGGGTTTTATCTAAAAATGTAATATTTGAAATCTGAGCATTGGGATTCAGTCCCATCCACTCCTGAATGATCATTCATGTATAAATAAGCCTCATAGGGCTATGAGAAAAATCCATTAGTTTCATGAATTTTTTGTAAGTACGATGTTTGTTCTTGTGACGAAGCTTTNATGGAAAATTGAGTAAGATGTGGACAGGTTTTCAAAATTAGAATCATTTTGGAAGATATGGGTGGGGGACTAACTCGAATCTGCCCAAATTACAATAAAACCCAGATTTTAGAGGGTTTTATCTAAAAATGTAATATTTGAAAACTGAGCATTGGGATTCAGTCCCATCCACTCCTGAATGATCATTCATGTATAAATAAGCCTCATAGGGCTATGAGAAAAATCCATTAGTTTCATGAATTTTTTGTAAGTACGATGTTTGTTCTTGTGACGAAGCTTTAGGAGTTAATTGCCATGTAAAAACAGAGTTTTTGATCAAAATGGAGAATTGACTGTTGCTGATTCACTGTGCATCTTCTTCACTTGAGCTGATTGTCTTTTAAGCAGGGTTATTCAGCATGGGAAGGGCCCCTCATTCTGAGTAATACACTGCTACCATATTTTACTCTCATAGATTAGATTGTTTGTGTTTATTTTTGTATAAATTTCATTTCTAGTTTAGTTGTTATCTTGTTGATTTGCATTCAATTTTTGTAGAGCTACAAGTTTAGTTTCAATTTAGCATATACATATTAGCACATACGTAGCAATTATTTTTCAGTTGGTGTAATAGTATTTTGTTTCTATAATTTCATTTAACATTGTTTGCTCATTCCACCATTGGATATTGAAGTGTCTCATTACCATTCCATTCATTGACATTCATTTGTAAAATTATTCTTGGAAATCCAATAAAACAGTATACAAGAAATTGTTATAATACCATTGCACCATCTTCTTACAATCTGATTTCTTTTACTGTTTATGAGAAATTGTCAAATCCGCAATTCGAGTGAACATAAAAGAGTGCATTTCTCATTGTCCAATCTTGTCATTAATCAGATATCCATTCTTCTTTCATGCATTTTCTGTAGAGCACTCTTATTTTCGTTGACACTTGTAACCATTTGAAGAATTGTTCTTGAGATCCAATTTTAGATTAATTTTGCTTATTGGTCATTATTAGTTTGCTTTAATTGTGATTTGGCTTTCCCATAGTTTAGTTTCTATCGAGAATTTCATTTATGTTTGCTTGCTTCTTTTATTGCATTTAAGTGTGGATCCGCTATAGGAAATAATCATTGAAGGAGAGAAAAATTAAGTAAGCTACTCACGATTAATCACACTAACATCACCCTGAGTGCATGAAAGACTGTGATCTAAACCTTTATATCATTAAGTTATTTGTACGTCCCAGTGATGAATCCTTAGTGTTAAATTGCTACAGTGTGGGTTTGAAGATTATTTTGTTGGCTTTAGATTAGGCTAGACTAGGCTCTAATCCTGCATTTCCTGCGCCTGCACCTCGAAGCTTACGAACCTCGGTTGATAATTAAACGTCGGAATTACTAGTGCATATATTTAGCCCCAACATTATTCATTCAAGTGTTGGGTATGTGTTATATTCTACCTCAGGAAACATGACACCTACCTCGAGAAATGTGTCATGTATTTAGGTGGTTTTTTCAGCACATGGTTTTTGCTGATGGTTTTCTATTTTCGATTAAGGAATTAGGGTTTTGGACTAATCTAGGTCATTGGGTTAGGGTTTTGGATTCTGCTGGATCCTATATGTATATTGTATTGTAAACAATGTAACACAATGAATGAATATAATATATGTTGGTTTTCCCGGTTTGGGTTTTCAGGGGAAAACTCTTTGTGTAATGTTTGTATTTGCCATTACATATTTTTTGTTCTTTTCTGAATATCTATTTACAGTAGACATTGTACAAGGTTAGAATTTACATCAAGGTAGTTTGAATGAAAGAGTTACTAAAACCCACTGAAAGCATATGTCCCACAAATATTTTGTTCGGATCAAAACCTTTGATATTTTCAGTGTAATTTAAATTCACATTGTTCAAATGATTTGCAAATTCGTCAATTTTATTTATATTTCTGAACATGAACTCTCCAATCTTCCATGGCAGGGGATTAAATTGTTTTTTCCTTTTTTCATGGAAAAAATGTATCCAAAAGTTATATTGCCTTTCCACCTCTGTAATAAACAGTTTGTCAGATACATGATATGGGAGAAAAAAAGGATTCTCTTTCAAGCAAAATATCTGTATGACACTGTGATTCTCTATTTGTTTTGTTGTTCATTTTTTCTCTAAAAATCTGGTAGATTGGTTAGATATCCTTGAATTTTTTTCACCCAATGATAACCTTTTTAAGACTAAAACAAAATTATTATAAACTTCATAGGAAACTAGAGGGGTCTTGTGTCTCCATAGTGCCTGGTACCAAAAGGTAATTGGAGATGTTTCACAATTCACCCTCTTACTTATCATTAAGTTTGGGAATTGACAACAATGCACAATAGAAAATATCATATAAGAGGCCATAAATAATTTTTTGTCCTTTATATAGTGTGATAATTGGGATGAGATTTCGATAGAAATGAGTTTTCCCCAATAAAAAATGGCCTATTCTTTCACTGTAAAATACATAATATATAAAATCATGCGAGAGATAGAAGCGGTTCTTTCTTGATCTGTCAACCTATTAAATATTCATGCAATTTATCGATAATGGTTTTTAAGAGACTCAACCTAGATTATGGTTATGTATTTGGGATAGATGTAGGATTCTCCAAATATTATGACATGAGGTCAATCTCATTGTTATATTTCTTCAATAATTCTTTGCAATCTTCACCTTTGAAAGTAAGAAATTAAAACTATTGGCGGTTCTTAATCAATCTCATTGTTATATTTCTTCAATAATTCTTTGCAATCTTCACCTTTGAAAGTAAGAGTCGGCTTTGGCGGATTTAACATCTTGCGAAAAACTTGAGGTGAAAGAGAAATTGGAAAATGATCATGGATTTGTATAATGCTTTGACTTGGAACATACTTGTCCACACACCATGCAACGAGTTCTTTACAACCAAAAACCTCAGGAAGACACCCAACACAAGTGATTCCAGATACCTAGATTACATATTTCTATGCAAGAGTAGAGGAATAATATGAATATGTTCTTGACCACTGGAAGTTCTAGTCTTCACGACCAAAGATATTCAAAGTATCATCGTAAAACTATTGTCTAGTTGATCGTGTCATAGGTTGATGAGACTATTTCTTCAGCTTGATAATAACCTGAAATAAATATTTTTGGAGAGATAATGATAATTTAATCCCTTGGAAAATGAATATTTAATGAATTTTAATGAGTAATTCCTTGAGCCTTTTTCCATTAATGAGGATCCTTTTGGATCCTACACAGCATTTGTTAGCATTAAAAAACGCTTAATGCATATTGGAAAAAGCAACAAAATGGTGGGGATGGATGAGAGAGATTATGAGTATAAAAATTTTCATGAACCTGGGAACCCATGAACCCATGGTTATGGATGATAAAAAATATACTAAGTGTAGAAAGGCAGTCGGTCGGACTTGCATGCAAAAGGAAAAAAATGCTTTGGATCTCAGCACCCGTGACAACGATGATGGTCAAAATGTAGATCATGGAACCTCGGGTGCAAAGTGAGGGTCATAGAACTTGGAGGATGAGGGCTTGAACCCGCAAACCAGCGCAATTGAAAAATGGCTAAGTTTAGTAGTGGACTTATGACATGAGCAAGTGGATGGAGATGAAGATATGCCAACCCACGAACCCACCGATCACTAAAATATGACTAAGTATAGTAACCAGAAAGGGAGAAAAGAAAGGAAAAAATAAAAAGGGAAATGAGGGGAGGTGTAGAAGAGGGAAAATAAATAGAGAAAAGAAGTTGGGAAGATAGAATATGGAAGGAAAACAAGGAAGCACGAAATGATCTCAATAGAAGTGTATTTAAAGTCTTGAACAAATCCATTTTAAAATGTCTCAAGTGACATGGTGTTTGGCCAACTTGGATAAGCTCAATAAAGATATATATCTCAAATGTCGGTTTTCCTAGTAAAGTGTTTCCAGGGTAAATATTAGCTTTATGTGGTTGTTGGTATTTCTATGTGCATGGATTTTGTGTTGTATTTATTATTTCTCTCTAAGTTTTTTTAACATGCGGTATCATAGCATGGGTTGACCTGGACTCTCTTAAAAAGAAGAATGGTTCATTGGTATATAAATCATGGTAAAATGGCACATGGAAATGCATTATAAGAATTAATGTGAATCATTGGCAAAAGCACACTGTGCAAGAAGTACTCGATTAAGAAGTGCTTGATTCGGCTAATAGTATTTGGAGCAGGAGGGATGCTAGTAATGAAGTTGGTTGGTGTTTCATAGTATCATGTGCTCTGGCATACAATTGTAAATTATTATTTTTATGGAGTTGATTTTTTATCACATGTAAAATGGGCATATCATTGTAAGAACTATTTAGGAATGTTTACCGTTGGTTTGAATGTTCACTGGTGTAAAGTCTAGAAGTAGACTTAAGTGATAGAGTGGGGCATGATGTATTATTGGAAACCCAGTAAATAAACTTTGAGGGGGGGTAGGTGAATATCCCAACTCAAGTTAAAAGGGGGGAATGTTGGGTTAATCGTGACTCGGTCATAGAGTAGATAAGATGAACTTGATATGGTCAATGATGGATTTACCATTGTTGGTTTCCGGGCCCGTGGTATTGGGTAACCCATGGTAAAGGCTTGAAGAACTCCATTGTAAAATTCCTCAATTGGTCGGTTTGGCCAAGGTTATTAGTATATATCTATGGAGGTGTTAGTTCTCCTAGTTAAGGGTTTCCAGGATAAATATTGGCTCTATGTGCATGCATTTTTTGTTGTCGTGTTGGGTTAATCATGACTCGGACATAGAATAGATAAGATAAACTTTATATGGTCAAGATGGGATTACTGTTGGTGGTTTACAAACCCATGGTATTGGGTAACCCATGGTATTTTCCCATGGGATTATAAATGATGAATCCTATTTAAAGTCTTGAAGAAATCCATCAAAAGATTCCTCAAGTGTCCTGGTTCTTGATGAAATTATATGAGGCCAATAAAGATATATATCTCGAGTGTTAGTTTTCCCAGTAAATGGTTTCCAGGGTAAATATTGGCTTTATGTTCTTGTTGGTATTTCTATGTGTGTGGATTTTGTGTTGTATTTAATGTTTCTCTCTTAGATTTTAACATGTGGTATCAGAGCCAAGAAGACCTAGACTCTCTGATGAGAGTGGTATGATGTTGGGAGCATGAGAGACAAAAAATAAAGAATGGTTCATAGGTATATGAATCTGAGTAAAATGGCACACGGAAATGCATTACAAGGATTAATGTGAAGCATTGGTAAAAGCACATTGAGGAAGAAGTACTCAGTTAAGGAGTGCTTGATTCGACTAATTGTATTTGGAGAAAGAGGATGTTGGTAATGAAGTTGGTTGGTGTTTCTTAATATCACATGCTCCGCCATACAATTGTAAATTATTATTTTTATTTAGTTGATTTTTTATCACATGTAAATGGGCATATGGTTGTAATACCTATTTAGACATGCGTACCCTTGGTTTGAAAGTTCACCGGTGTAAAGTATATATGTAGACTTAGGTAATAGAAGGGGGGAATGTTGTATCCTCAAAAACCCAATGAATAAACTTTGAGGGGGGGTAGGTGAATATCCCAAGTCAATTTTAAAGGGGGGAATGTTGGGTTAATATTGACACAGTCATAGAGTAGATAAGATAACCTTAATACGGTCAATGATGGGCTTACCATTGGTGGTTTACGGGCCCATGGTATTGGGTAACCCATGGTATTTTCTTGTGGGATTATATGTGGTGAAGCCTATTTAAAAGCTTGAAGAAATCCATTGTAAGAAGCCTCAAGCGGCCTCATGTTTGGTTGACTTGGATAAATCCAATAAATATATATATCTTGAGTGTTGGTTTTCTTGGTAAAGGGTTTTCAAGGTAAATGTTGGCTTTATGTGCTTGTTGGTATTTCTATGTGTGTGGATTTTGTGTTGTCTTTAATATTTCACTCTCAAGTTTTAACATTTTTCACAAATGATCATGTGGAGGAAATACCTTCCCATTTATTTCACATGGGAGTATTGACTTTAATGGAAAGGGTGAAATATCAATAGTTTTCTCACAAGTTTCATTTCTTTCCAAACAGAAATTGATTAAAATAATGTGGGGGTTTGAATTGAATCTCACTTTTTTTAATATACTTCCCATCGAGTGAATGGCTCTATGAGCATATGGAGTTGGAAATTTTATTAAATTCAATGCCATAGCTTAAGTGATTGGATTTTTTGTGGGTTACCCATACCCATTGAGTGGATTTTGGTGCATACAAGGCCAACTAGAATAATTCCCCAGAGGTAACGGAAAAATATTCATATTATTGATAGAAACCATGAATTTTATTGGTTGGTAAATGGGATAGAGAAAGTAGGGCGATTGGGTTTGGTCATGCGAGGACTTGTTGGCATCTAGTAATCATACATGGTTTTGTGGTCAGTACAAGGAAAAAATCTTACCCTTTCAATTATTTTTTAATTTTTCCATATTGTTGGGTTTATTAGCCAAGTGGCAAGAGGAAGAGGTGGAGAATGTGGAATATTTGTTTTTATCCAATGAGATATCTTTAAAAATGACAAAAGAATCTAATTTTTACATGATTGGTATGATGCTTAGCTAGAAAATGACAAATGGTAGCTCCAAACTTATTTGTACAACTTTTGTGGATTGTGGTGGCTTGGGAACCTTTGTGTACTTCAGGATCTTCTTCGGTGTTGATGCACTCAAAGAGAAGGTTAAATGGTGAATAAAATTACCCAATATTGATTTTATAAATAAAGAATCAACCCTTTGTCTCCCTTTTAAACTTTTCAAAAAGGTCACATTGGACTTTGTCACACGTGCCAAAAGTTTTATTTGGTGCGATTTCGGAAAAGTAAATGAGCTCACATGTGTTGTTCCTTGAGAATGTTTCTTGGCATGTGACAAAGGGTTCTTCTCACATCAAAACAAGGTTCTCTCAAGTGTGATAAAATAATTCATTGTGTGGTTTCAAAATTTGGTAAGTTGTGGTGTATTGCAAGCAAAATTACTTTTAGCTGCGATGTGTCACAAAAAAAAGAAATTTCTTTGCGATGTATCACAACCTAGGAATTTTTACAACATTGTGATGTATCGAACCGACAAATTTTTTTGAAGGCCACAATATATCACAAAAGACTAAAACTTTTGACACTGTGAAACGTCAAATTTTCCAAACATTTTCTAAGTTTTCCATATCAAAAAGAAGCAAACTTTCATGCAATGTGATGTATCACATCAAATTAAGTTTTCATATTCCATATTCAACCAAGACAAGTTTTCTTTCATTGCAATAAAGAAAAATTTCACATTTTTTTCAAGGTTGTGATAAGGTTAATTTTCTCAAAAGGGTTAGAACAAGGGATAAATACAACTCGTAAAGATTAAAGATATCTTTGAAAATATTCAAAGACTTTTTAACAAGGGATAAATTTTCTAAGTTAATTTCTCAACTCAAAGAGTAGGCTCAAAAGTTTGAAAGAAAAACAAGGGGCCTAATCCTTTTTCCCTTAGGTATGGGAAAGTTGTTGCTTTCTCAACACCAACTTATGGAAATATGTGAATAGCATGACTTGGGAAGCATTGTTGACTTTGGAAGAGTGAAAAAGGTTGTTATATGAATACAAATACATTTGTAATCATGGTTTGATGGAAATGACCATTTACAAATTACAGGTAATGAACGATGTTTGCAGCATAGTTACCAAGTTTGAATTCGAATTTGATTTGGTATGGAAAAAAATCAATTGCTTAAAATTCAATACGAAAAAAAATTGGGAGTATACATCTTATAAATACTCAAACATATTATTTTTCTCAAAATTTTACATACTAAAATCTTGGTTGTACATTCAAAAGTGAAGACATTGCATGTTTAAAAGAAAATCAGGTCATCGTATTGTATGTACTAATTATACAAAAAAGGAGCTCTGGAATTTATGACTACCAACATTACTGCAGCTCCAACCACATATATTTTATTAGACTAAATGAAGGAATTTACATCTGCTGCTATCTAATCATAATCAAAAGAAAATATGTAAACATGGAAACACATCTCCCTCAATTATATAATAGCCAAACTATATGTCAAAAGACAAGATACAAACTATACATAGCCTAATGATTGTAATATTATGCTACAAGGAACATAATTTGATGTATATTTGTCTAGAATATACTACTAGATGTGAATAACAACTCTGACAAATCCATGAGGATTCCAACCATACAAAAAAGGTCCTAAATGGATGCAATTATATCCAAAAAAAAATATTAAGTCAAGGAGATTGGGTTTGTTGAGTTTTCGAACATTTATTTTTATTGATCTCAATAAGGTCCATGTCCGATTTGACATCATGTTCTTCCTTTGAACCAGTGATGAAAGAGTAGTATACAAAATGTCCATGGATGAGTTGTTAGTTATGTTAAATATTTTAAAGAATGCTAAATTATTTCTTTCTGAGATGAGTTGTCATCCATGTTCAATAGGTTAAGATTGTTAACAAGACACAGATTGGAATAGAAAACGAGACAAACCAATTCGTTGGCTAGTCAAATTCATTGCCAACAAGTATGACTCAATGATAATGAATTTGACACAAATGTACTCATGGTCAATCTTTGACCCGCCAATACTTACCACATTTTAATGGGTCAATGACTTTGACAAATGGAAACTCTGATTCTTACATGTTGACATGTTACACTAGTTTGTAATACATAAAAAAAGATCAAGGAGTCAAATAATCATAAAATTGGCCAAATCAAATAAGATCATCTACTAAGATACATCATTTTCAAATGAATTTCTTCTACTCTCAAATGGACCTTAATATCTCTTCAAAAAAGTGTTCAACACTAAGGATAAGGGCATTACAATAGTAATTTTATCTCTTCTACCTCTTATTTGTAACTACTCATTGCATATTTAGAGGTTCAACCATTCCATTCATGTATTTAAACATGAGCCATTGTAATAAATCCTCCAAAGAGGTATATAAATTTAAATATATTATAGTGTCATTGATTACAATGGGAACAAATTCCTCACACACTGCAAGGTTTTGTATTCTATACTACTATTATTCTCGATGGTTTATTATAACTCAACATGTTAGTGAACCAAAATATTACTATAGTTATTCTTCCAACTAGATTCACAGCTAGACTTAATGTTCATCAAACATCTTGATTACTATTCCATATTAATAGTAAAAATCAGTGCAAACCTCTCCAAATATGATCCATTATGACCCTCTATGTGACTAACATTCAGTCTTTTGTTACAATTTCTAAGCGATATATGCAAGGGTATGTTGGTTGGTTTTACAGTGGATTGGGTAGTATGATGACCAAAACTAGACTACATCCATATGTCACATTCTTTGAACAACTTAAACCCATTCTTCAAGCTTCTGCTAATATTCATTATTTCTACAAATGATTCCATTTTATTCATAAAATTTGATATTTCACCATCACAGGAGATCACCAGAATTTCAAAATGACTCACTGGTTTAAATTATGAAATATACAAGGAGAGGATATATTGTTGAGGGATATAAATAAAGAATATAATAAGTTGGAAGAACAAAAATACAGTAAATTATAGTTTACAAATACCTACACAAATCTCATTTCTGATAGTCAATAGTTGATTTCCAATTGCTTCATTTAGATGTGATCAGACTTGTTCTACAAATAGAGGGTCTCATAAACCAATTTGATATCTGGCTTGGCCCTAACCTTAAAAATAAATTATTATTATTATTATAAACAAAATATAAATACACCAAACTAATTTAATTCTAGATATGATACAGATATGGTGCAATGGGTATGATACAAATATGGAAACCTCAACATTTCAATGCACATCAAAATGTAAGAGAAAAATTAACAACCATGACATTGCAGGTTGCAATGTGAATTCTTGTAGCAAATCACCATTCAAATATTTGTGAGCACCTCCTTCTCTGTTGATATTGCTAAAAGCATATTAGTTTAAATTTTAGTCTACTAGATTTTAATTGTGATTTTGAGCCCAGTGATACTTAGGCCCCAAATGCACAACCACACTAATTAGGTGCTCGTGATCTAGCAGGGCTTTAGAAATCCATATGAGCCAATCGTTCCAAATTGGTGATATCTTAGTCATCTTGGTTATGCAGAGAAAAATTTGAATCACGTCCATATGATATATGGTTATTGTTTGAATGTGGTTCTAAATCATGTACCAACATAAAAATCATGTTTTTCAAACCTCTGTGTGCCTTGAGTGAAAGTATTTTTAACCTACATTGGCATTAGATCAAAAGACAAGAACTACAATCTGAGTCGAGAGTTTGTACATAAAGTGGCCCACAAACCTCATCAAATAACAATTCCTGATAGACAATTTTACAAGCATTAATGCATTGAACCCCATAAGAGAAATCCATTGGGCCTGCTCTTTATGCCAATTGGCATACACAACATGTATAACATTTACACAAAACTTTAGTATAACATGGATGGAAACAAACATAAGAAAACTCAGATGAAGGAGAGTAATAATGACAACAATATTCTAAACCATGAAATTCCATAGAAGGAGATTGAGGGCTCGAGGTTTGCATGTTTGAGTAACATAGTTCTTGGTTTCATGTTACAATTCCTTTAGTACCTCCATTTGCATTTACTACCATTTTTTCTTGGTCGGACTATGATGGCTAGATTTCATGCCTTTGTTGTTTATTTGAGCCTATAATGGCTCAATCCAAACTTCATCCTTCTTTTACTGCATGTAATTGTCAATATGATGCCAACCAAGCATCCACAAATGGTTTGTATAGAATCTTTATTAGAACATGATTCATCAAACCTCCTTGAAGCAGATGAAGGTCCTATTGATATTTTATTTTTTGATTTGGATTCTTAATAAAAAAACATTTCCCTAGCGAAAATTAGGATTGGAAAGAAATAAAACACTTTACCATCTCAACACAAACCTCATAGCATATTTGGCATAGAAAAAGAGAAATTTTTTGTATGGGAAAATCATTATCACAGAGACTTTGATGCTAGTACACAATAAGCCACCCATTTTTTATTCAATGAGAAATTATAAGTAATGCCACCAACAAATTATAATTCATTTTGATGTCAAAAGAAACTTGTAGTATGATCATAATATTAGAAATAAATGCAAACTACAGTGAAACAATATTGTGCAGTCAATGATGAAACTCAACAACAATTACTAGCTCCAAGGTTGTCCATGGTGGCATAAAAATGTTGTTTCAAGTCTCACATTTACTTTCACTCTTCTCCAAATCATTGGGTTCAACTTCTTTCTTAGGAAAGTATTGAGGAATCATAACATAACATAACATGCCAAATTATAATAACTCAACAATTAAATGTTAAGCAATTAAAACATAGCTTAAAAATTGTGTTTTTATACAAAATTACTAATAGAACTGAAAATGTTATGATCATGACCAAAATGAAGAGCCAAAACTATCTCAAGGTGTGTAGGTGATCTCATCTCCATCATCATCATCAACATCGGTGTATTGAGACATTATAGAGGCATTATCATTGCTAGCACTCTCCTCTGGAATATATCTAAGAAATGCATCATCCTCATTGATATGATGTGTGGATGTGGAACATGATCCCACAATCAGAGCTTGTGAATATGGATTAGATTCACTAAAAATAGGGGGAACTTCTTGTACTATCCTTGAAGTGGATGTCTTCCCCTCCAAGTATTTCATCCACAAGTGTAAATTTCAATGAATTCTAGCTAGATCTGTGAGTTTTCTATATCCTATATGGTTTCTCTTCTTGCTATGGATGAAATCATTTGTGCTCCAACTCCTCTCACATGTTGATGCACTAGTGACGTATTTTTTTACATGAAAATAATATTATATTAGTACAAAAATTTACATGTAACAATTTGCAAAGGTACATAAAAACATAAAATAATTGTGATTCCATACATACATGAATCAACACCCTGATCACAAATGTTTTCAAATGAGGTGTCTCATATCCATGGAGAAACCACCATTGATCAGGGATGACCTTTGGATGGCGCATACCTTGCATTGCCCTTCTCGTAGTGAAAGCATGGCCAATCCCTTGCCTATACGATATTGATTGTACTCATATATGATATTATATATTAGGATAATGATACATTCTCTCCATACAATAACAAAATCCCTCCATGACATATATATCCTTAGGTACATGAAAGTAAATAGGTGCTAGAAAAAGCCCTACAACATGCAATGGCCTATGCAACATAGACCACCTTGTGTCCACAATATCACAAATTGGTTTATATATTGATCGATCATTAATACATATCGATGATATGTGTTATTTTACCATGTCCATTCCCTTATATACAAAACACATTCATGCATCATTAGAATCAACCATCCTCACAATTTGTACAATAGTCTCACAAATATAGATAATGTTTTTTGCACATGACCAAAACATTTCATTGAAGATGGTATTTTCTACTAGTTTACCACCTTCTGACCTTAACAAAGTAGTATTCACCCACTCTTCATTACATACAAATGATCTTTATTTAGTGTTTTTCTCTACCACCCTTTGTAGTGCAATGAAATGGATGGAAAACCTAGTGTCACCAGGTCTGAGTAGATTTCTAGATTTGTATTTTATAAATATACTCAAACTCAAATGATGATTAAGAATAAGTTTCACCATTTGTATTGCTTGAGATATATTTACCTGCACCCAACCTATTTTACCAGTGTCATGAAGTGTTGGATCAATACAGTGTATCACAGAAGGTGTCCAAAACAAGTTAGGGAAATGCTCCATCAATAGCTCGCTAGCACGAACACAATTGGATGCATTATCAGTGACAACTTGGACTACATTGTCCTCTCCTATGGATAATATGGTGTCCCTCAATATATCAAGTAAATATTCATTGAACTTTTTTTTTCCATACAATAAATGGTAGAAAAATGAATCACTCCCTAAGGACAACAAGAAAGGGTGTTCAAAAGAGGTTTAGACTGAAAATCGGTCCAACCATCACTAAATAGAGTTCATCCTGAAATGGCCCATGAATCCCTTATAGGTTTAACTCTTTCCTTTATTTTATGTTTGATCCTCTCAACTCCTTTGGTCCTAAGACTTTCAAATCCTAGAACAACATATGAGGGACCAAAATGGCCAAACTTTTTTAACATATCCTTAAACAATTGACTTTTAATAGTATTGAAAGAGATATTGCAGCCAATGAAAAAGTCATAAACTGCATCATCTACCTTGTTTCACTCCAATGGCTTCCAAGATTTATTTAATGATAGTTGTGTTGGATCAACATCTGATAAAGTAGGTTCTCTTTGTGATCCATATTTCATAGAAGGTGTTGGATATGCCATGAATTATGGGGGGAACTTGGTGTTGAACTGGTGACATTTTCTCTTCCCATGGATGACATCTTCTGTCCTTTCTCTTCTTTCTTCGTGGACTTCCTTTCCTTCCATATGAGAATTGATTTCTTCACTTAAAATTTCCTTCAAAAATTGCAAAATTTTAGTACATGTTGTCACTCCTCCACCCATTCCACCAACAATCTTGAGTAAATAATCTCTTGCTCGAGTCACTAATGTCCCACAAGTATTATTGCATGACTTGCAATAAATTTTTCCATTGTTTTTTCTTTCAAGGTATTTCCATTCAGTAAGTTTAGATCTTGTACGAAAACATTGAAGTTTTTCTTTATCTAGTGAAAGATGCCCTCTTCAACTTAGCTCTGATACCATGTTAATTTTTGAGCTATTATTATTTTATTTTCAATTTACTAGATAACAATAGCAAAGGTAGGATCATTGAAAGAAACACAATTACAAGATACACAACATTTATCCTAGGAAACCCTCATGGGGGAGAAAACCCAACAAAACTTCCTTAATATAGATAGCCAATACAATGCCAAGACAATAAACCAAAACACTAGAGAATATCCAACACTGAGCAATGCACCTCTCTCTTCCTTCTTCTCCCAACTGCAACTCTCCAGACTTGTGCACTTGATGAGTGAATGAATGAGTGAACAAATGAGGTGTTGGATTCCTTTATTTATAAAATCTGGTAGGTGTTGGAAAGGTGTCTCTTCACTGGGAGGGCTGACTTGTCTTCTTAGTGGTTAAAACCACTTTAATTAGCCTGGGGGACAACTTCTCAATTTGCATAATATATTTAGGGTTTGAACAAATCACAAAACGGGATTTGGTCAATTACAATGCCCGACACGATCAATCCACAAAAGGGGATTGATCTAATTAATAGTGACTCAATAAATAAATAGAATACTCTTTGCAGTTATAATATTTCAACAATAACCGGTTCACTCTCTTTTGCATAGGTGAACTATCTTCTGCATCCTCTGTATTAACTACAAAAGTCAAGCAATTTAGCTCGAGGCTAATTGGAAGTTTTTCTTCTTTCCCATAAACCAATGTTTACGGAGACATCCCAGTGTTTTCTTTCAGAGTCATTATGCTCACCCACAAAGCATCATTCAACTTCAAATTCCAATTCCTTTTGTTCTTATCAATAGTTTTCTTCAATATTTGAATGAGTGTCTTATTAGTGGATTCTGCAAGACCAATCCCTTGTGGATAATAATTTTATGGTTTCCCCATAACAATCCCATATTCTCCACAAAATTCTATAAATTTTGAACCAATGAAAATCGAGCCATTGTCRGTAATGAATTTTTCTGGGACACCGAACCTTGATAAAATATTATCTTTGAGAAACTTAATCAACTCTACARAATCATCCCATTTTAATGCTACTTCTTCCGACCACTTTGTAAAATAATATGTAGCAGTGAGGATATATGTATGTCCTTTGCTTGACTTTGGATTTATTGGTCCAACAACATCGAGTCCCCATTGGGAAAATCRTTGTTCTACATATATAGGCTTTAATGGCATTGAATATTTKTTCATTTTCCCTGAAAAATTGTTGATAAGATACACACTTTCTTATGGTAGCATATGAGTCTTTAAAAACTGATGGCCAATAAAACCCCACTCTTATTATTTTATGGGCAGTGGAAGTAGGCGCAAAATTTCCACCACATATACCTCCATGGAATTCTTTCATCAATTCTTGATCTTTCCTTTCATCAACACATCTCAACAATATGCCATCATAGTTCCTCCTGAAAAATATATCAGCAATCAACACATATTGACTTGACTTCATCTTCAATGTTCTTCACTCTTTAGGGTTCATAGTGACTGGAAATTTTCCAGATCTTAAGTAGAATATAATATCTTTATACCATTTTGAAACTGCCATAGGTTATCCTACTGATATAGAAATTACTATATCCAAAGAATCACTATTTGCATTGATCTTACATAAACCATGTCCATTAATTGCTTTTAAAATTTTAATTTCAATATCATAGTCTTGAATCTTTGCCAACCAGTTTGCCCATTTTCCTTCTCTCAATTGTTGATTTAAAATCATCTTCACATGAGAGGATGGAACATATGCAATGACATGAGAATTTATTATATAAGTCTGAAAGTGCACCACTGCTTTCACAAGAGATAGGGTTTGCTTCTCCAATTTGGAATATCTCAATTCATAATCATGAAGGGTTTTTCTCATGAAACTAATTGGAAATTCTTCACCCTTGGCATTCCTCTGAGTAAGAATAGATGAAACAATTGTTTCTGTAGTGAATGAATAAATGATGAAATCTCTTTCAAAATTTGGGCTAATGAGTACTAGAGTTGTAGTGATTTCCTTTTTAATATTATTAAAAGATTCTTGTGTATCCATGATCCATTCAAACCTTTGGTCCCTTTTCAACAATAAATTAATCAACTTCACAATACTTTCATAGTCACAGACAAATCTTCGTACAAAGTTGATCTTTCCAAAAAATGATTGAACACCCTTCTTATATGATCAGGGATTGATTTCATTTATATATTTAACTCTCTCTGGATCGATATAGATTCCTTCCTTGCACACAATATGACCCAATATTTTTCCTTGAGTTACAGTGAATAAACATTTTTTGGGATTTAAAGAAACACCATATAACCTACACCTATCAAAAACTTTCCTCACATGATGAATGTGTTTTCTCCTTGTTTTTTAGTGTACTTATAAATCATCTTGATAGTCCACCATGAATTTTCCTATTAATCCCTCAACAAAATAATCCATATCCCTCTGAAATGTAACTACTGCATTTTTTAAACCAAAGGGCATCCAAGCATATGCATATGTCTCCAAGGTGTTATGAAAGTTTTCTTTGCTTTGTCTTCCTCAACAACCAAGACTTCATTATACCTAGAAAACCATCTAACATGGACATGTAGGTTGATCTCGTGACTTGTTGGAGAAGAAACTCCATGTTAGGCAAAGGATAATTATCCTTTACACTTGATTTGTTAAGATCCCTTAAATATAAACAATCGGAATTTCCCTAGTCTTTTTTATCACTATCACAGGGTTTGAAAGAAAATCAGAATGTCTAATGGGGTATATTATTCCACCTTCTTTAACTTTTCCAATTCAACATTTACGAGTGGCTTTAATTTGGGGTTCATTATCCTTATCTTCTGCTTGACAGGATTTTCCTCTTCTCTCAAGTGAATAATGTGTTGAAATATTGTTTTATCATAAGCCTTCAAATCATCATAACTCCATGTAAACACATCAACATATTCTTTAAATAATGTGGCATGTTGATCAACTTCGTCAATTGTGGAATCAACTCCCAAATTGACATATTTTAGGGAACTATCAATTCCAATATTAATCTTTCTTGTTTGTTGGACTTTTCAGATAGATGCTTCTTCCAGGAGGTTTTTAGCATGATCATCTCTTGTAAAAAGAGACTCATATTGAATACAATTCCTCGGGACAACAGTTATGTGATTATCCTMATCTTCACCATCATTCGTCGAAAAATTTCCAATTCTTCATCATTCTCAAATACTTGTAAATACTCTTGATTATCAGGTATAGAAGTTCGTAATATTATTTCTAATTGAAAATATGTTTTTCCATGAATATCATCTGGGTTTGACAGTGAGGCCTCCAAAGCTAATGAATATGCCTTCTGAATTGTGTCCCTTGGGATGAAAGAAATATTGAAAGAGTTGAAGGCTTCCATCAATTTATTAACTCTTTTGAAATATAATTTGAGTCTTTCCTTTTTAATCTTATATCTCTGGGTAACTTGATTTATTACCAACTCGGAGTCGTCTGTCAAAATTAATTTTTCTATATTCATTTCTCATGCGAGAAACATTCCTTGGATCAAAGCTTCGTATTATGCCTCATTATTGGTGCACGCAAATTCAAGTTTGCTAGCATGTGGATGCACAATATCTCTTGGGTTTATAAAGACGATTCCAACTCCACTCCCAGAACTTGAACAAGCTCCATCAAATGACATCCTCCAATAACCTTCAAACTGATGCTTTTTGATTATGCATATATTCAATCTGCTCCATGTCTAGGATACCATAGTTTTTTATCCCAACATCTATATAATCTTCCATTAGTTCCTTATCCTTCTTTTTGAAGGAAAATGACCGTTTGGGTTCATGAGGGGCCTTAATCATTTCTCCTTCTTTATCTGGAAGCATCATGCAACTTCCATCATTCATTATGTATCTCCCAATCATGGACAACCAATCTCTTCCTAGGACAACTCCATACACAGGAGGAAGGTCTACCATCACAATATTAAAAAATGTAATAATATGGGGAGTCATCATGATCCAAGCATAAAAATCCTTGATTTTTCCATAAGTTGACACTTGTCTAGAATCAATTGCATATATTCTTTCACCCGTTTCATAATATTTGGTAGAGATCATGCCCAATGCCTCCATGACCACCATTGGCATAATATTATTGGTCGCGCTAGTGTCAACTAAACAATTATGAAGTGCAACATCATGATTTTCAATTGAAATATAAAAATGTGGGATTTTACCTCTCAATTTGACGGTTGATGTGTTCTGACTTTGTTTTGGACTTATAACAACAGCCTCCATTCTTCCAGATGGATCAGCCAACAATCTCAAAATATTTTCCCTTTGTTGAGGGATCTTTACCACTTCTGTGAAAGGAAGAGTTATTCTTAGCTGACTCAAGTCCTCTACAATATTTTATTTCATCTGGGGAGGATTTGACACCAGGTGTTGCTTCTTACTTCAAGTGATATCTGTCACATTTTTATTTGTCTCTTTCTCATTTACCTTTTCTTTATCTTTTTCTTTAATTCTTTCATTTTCTTTTTCAAAATCATCTTTACTTTTGGATTTATTTACAAACGCTCGTGTCTGGGAAACATTATCTTCCAAGTCAGGGTCATTATCTCCTTCTTCAAATATATACATGGACGTCTCACATTCGTCCATCTGTACAGTTTCAAAAGTTTCATGAGGTAAATAATAATTTCCTTGCTCAACCATTTTCTCATCATTTATATCATCCAGAACAGTTTCATTTGTGATTGGTTTCCTTAGAAGCCTTTGTCTTTGCAGATTATCAATGTTTTCAAACCTCGCTTTGTTTTCTTTGGGAGGTTTCCTTCTATGCCCTTGGACCGGTGCCATTCTCAGATTTGCTACATAATTATCACCCCTTCTTAATCCGGTTCTTGAATTTTGCATTTTCCTGATGGTTCTATTCATTTATGCAATCTCTATTCTTTGTTTAGTTTCTTGTGTCACAATAGAGTCTACCTTCAAATCGAGTATGGTTCCCTTAAAATATCCCTCTCCAACGGTTTGATTTAGGATCGGTCATGGCTTTTGATCTTCATTCTTTCTTGAGATAGAGGCTCCTTGATCATCAATATTTAGGCTTCCCAACTGGCTCTGTACTTTTCCCAAGATAATATCGGGGTCAGCACTTGTCTCAATCATAATTTTTTCCATCTCAGTGGCCTTAATCATTTCTTCCTCCAAGGTATCCATCTGGTATGTTCTGATAGCATATTTTACATTTTGGGGCATCACATTCTTATAACAACCGAGTAACACTGGGTCATTAGGTCTTTTATCTTCTGGAATCTTACTCAAATTTTTATTGAACCTAGGATTAAAATGTTAAGAACCAAACATCAATACAGCATAGAAAAATTTCGGGAAAAGTACTCAACGCCTTGAAAAAGAGATAATTTCAGATAATAATCCTCTTCGAGGGGGCAACCTCCTTTTACCCCACTTAATGTTCAAGTACAAGATGATTCAAAATGAAAATGTCTCCTTGGTATATATAGGAGACTAGGAGGTATAATTAAAACTAATGGTCTAAAGCCGACATAAATAAAATAACATTACTAATATAATATGCCCCAATTAAGGGGTAATGAGCCAATATTAGGGCTTAACATGCCCCTCCCCTTGAGACATATGTTGTCTGCAACACTTGAGTAACTCTGGATGCTTCTGTATAAAAGACTCATCTTCCCAAGTGGAATCTTCAGTTGGTAGTTTCCTCCATTTAATGAGATACTCTAAAATGGATCTATTCCTCAGTTCGCGAATTCTTGTGTCAGTGATGGCTTCAGGCTCCAATATGATTTTTCCTTCCTCATCAAGTTCTGGAAATATAGTTTGAACTGGGATCTTTTGGCCTATAAACTTCTTTAAGCATGAAACATGGAAAATTGGGTGTACTCGTGAAGATGCAGGCAGATCCAATTTGTATGCCATAGTACCAATCTTTTGCAACACCTTATAAGGGCCATAGTACTTT
>SNQJ01S0006996.1:24532-108236 GCA_010110895.2 Picea sitchensis | reverse complement strand
TCTTATGGTCACCATCAAAATTGGGAAGTTTATTCTTCTTAATATCTCCTTACAAATCATTTACCTCATACCTCCTTCTCTGATTTTTACAGGGGACACACTTAGGTTTCTATTCGACCGTGAAAATACATATTCTCTTCCAGTTGAGTGTCCTAGTGAAAAATGATATTAAGTAGCACTTCTTGATTTCCTAGATCCCCTATGGTCATCCCTCCTGTCATGAGATCTGGATGCTTCTACTTGCCTTGCATTGGGTGCTTGTTTTGTGACAAAATATTTATTGACTTGTCTCTACAACATATTCGGACTCTATAGTAACTCCCAGTAATATCTTATCATCATTTCATGGTCCATTCTATATCTCTACACTTCTTTCTAAAATATGCTCATAGTATCGACTTGCTCCACAAGTTATATACTTTTATTCTATATCCATTAGACTCGATCTCTAAATTTTTCAGGCTAATATGTAAACCTATGATTTCATCCTCATAGACGTTATATCTCTCGGAATCTTACATATCTATAGTCCTCCTATACTAATCATATATTTTCTTACCGTACTTCTAATTATACAAAAATTTGCATGCAACAATTATTACTAAAATTATGCATATTGTAAACTATTTAATTAATTATGTTATACCTCATCCTTCATCTAATTTTATAGAGAACATAGATGTACTAGTATAATTTTGTATNACAAAAATTTGCATGCAACAATTATTACTAAAATTATGCATATTGTAAACTATTTAATTAATTATGTTATACCTCATCCTTCATCTAATTTTATAGAGAACATAGATGTACTAGTATAATTTTGTATCCCTTAGACATAATCTATTTTGAATAATATTTCCAATGGATATACTCATGCCTCATCTTGAGATTCGCGACAGGAGCGAGTGTTGATTCTTCAGGTCATAAGATTTATGCTCTCGTTCAGTGTGACATAGTTCTATCCACCGCCAATTTCTCTAATTGCTTGGCGAACGCGGTCAAACAGCTTGACACTTATCCATATGATTATTCTGGAGTTTATATAGAAGGCTTTTTTGTCCTCCAATCAAAATAATCGCTTTCGAGTAATATTTCCTTTCGTTTTTGCCTTCGGCCTTTTTTATCACAGTCATGAGTACTTGAGTTCCCATTTACAATGCCAATTATTTCTATTGCTGAAATGAATATATTATTATTGATAGTAACATATTTTGTTTGGCAGCGAATCAATCCGAAAAATTACCGATGAATTTCGGGGTTGGGCGAGGTGTGCTTTGCTTATAGCACTGCTCTTATTATTGATGTGAAAATGACTCTGCGACTGTGATTTGAATCATAGTCCGGGTCAATATGAGAGTAAATATACGTGTGTATATCTCTTTATTTTTGTATGTTTGCTGATCCTTTCATTTTTGTGACAGAAATTGTCATGTCTAATTTGCACCCTACAATGAGCTTATCTACACCTGTAAGAAAGAAATGATATACATACAACACCAATATGAGCCAATCAGTCCCAAAGAAAATAAAATATAAGTTAGGACCTCCTTTTATTTTGGTGAAGTTCATACTCTACAAATATCCATTTATCCTTGAATATCATGCTCTCATTTCCTTCCTAAGTCATTGAATACTTTCATGATGGATGTGTACTCCTCCACCATTGATCTAAAAAGGATCCAGAGAAGACTAAGGATGGCTCATAACTCGTAGAAGCAACTCAAGAAGATCATAATGGCCTCACCAAACACAGAAATGGAAAAAAATCAAAGTTCTCAAAACTCAGTGAAAGTGACTTCATCGCAAAGAGCACGTCACAATATTTCCAACGGCATAAACAACCACATCATTTCCTAGGGTTATGTTATGGTTTTGGATTTTAAGGCTTTTGCATCAGATTTTATGTTAAAAGGAATTTTTTGCCTCTAGTAGTATCTTGGTGTGAATGAGCATAGATGACAAGTGTATTCATAAATGAACTACTTACATGTAATTTTTTTAAGCCTACGTGATTGTGTTGTAATGATCTCCCATTAAATAACTCAAAACAAAATTTATTTAAAGACAAAAAATTAAATTCCTAAACATTGCATCCATCCCAAAGCGGCTAAAAAATGAAGAGCGGAAGAAGTAAAACACATACAGAGGGATTTCTCCTTCTAATCATCTTTTCATTCCTTTGATCAAAGCTCACAAGGTAACCTTGCCTACTTTTAACCAACATCTATATGGTCATTAAATCTCCTAGATGACATGTGCATGGAAAAAATTGCTACAATAATGTACTCTCTAATGTACCTGCTAGCCACTTCAGCAATCTAGTATTCTTCTCCTTGAATGGACCATGCCCTTCTCCTTCTCTCTCTTCTATATTCTCATATGTGTTTGAATTATCTTATCTTGTCCTCTTTATTCTTTGAGAGAGATAACTAATCTCATCAATCCTAGTTGCCACCTATCTCAAGTATGACATCTATGGCTAATATTAAATCCTAATCTAGGTTAATAATGTTCTAGAACATTTCATTTAGATTCCTAAGACTATTTGACTTCAAAACAAAAGACTTTCACTTTTTATTTTATTTTTCAAGTGAAATTACAAGTTGGAATTATTTTCCACTTTTCCTTTGTGGTCACTAAACAAATGTGTCTAACATGTTCACTCTGAACCCATTTAAAAAGTTGTTGCTCGAGCTACATTTTTCAACACTTCCTCTTAGTGAGGAAGGAATTCTAGACCAATCCAATTCTATCTCTAAACGTCTCAATTTTATTTTTTACTAAGGGCTTGGTTAGAATATGAGCCACCTACTAATCTATGAGAATATACTAGAGCTTCACTACTCCCTTCTAAATCATGTCTCATACAGAATGATATTTGATCTCTATGTTATTTGACATGTCATCAAACACCGTATTCTCAGAGAGTTTGATACAACTATGATTATCACAATAAATAACTATTGGGTCCAACTCCTTGTCAAAAAGTCTCGCAAGTAACTTGCAATGTTAGATGGTCTCACAACTAGCAATACTGACTGTCATGTATTCTACCTCCATCGAGCTAAGTGACATGGAAGTTTTCTTCTTATTGAACCAGAATATTATTGATGATCCCAAGCTAAAACAACACACTAAGGTGCTCTTCTTGTTTGATGCACTACTTTCCCAATCTGAGTCTAAATACCTCTACAACTTAATTTCAACATCTCCAATATATCTCATACCATAATCCAATGTGGCCTACAAATACCTGAGAACATGTTTTGTTGCTAGCTAATGCTCTTGCTTCAAATCCACCATGCATTGGCTCAGAGTGTTCACTACAAAACATATATATAGTCTAGCTTTGACAAAATACATCGAGGAACCTATTAACTGCCTATACAACATGGGACCCACCAAATTTAAATTTGAAATTGTCACCTTCTTCATATTAGTGATCATGGGTGTGGCCAAAGGCTTGCAATCCTCCATCTAAAACCTCTTAAGTATGTCAACTGCATACTTACCATGCCTAAGGAATATCTCACCTGGTCTTTGCCAAACCACCAAATCCAAGAAGTAATGCATCATGGCTATTTCCTTCATCTCAAATTCAATTGTCATGTCTAATTTGCACCCTACAATGAGCTTCTCTACACTTGTAAGAAATAAATAATATACATACAACACCAATATGAGCCAATCATTCCCAAAGAAAATATAATATAAGTTAGGACCTCCTTTTATTTTGGTGAAGCTCATACTCTACAAATATCAATTTATCCTTGAATATCATGCTCTCATTTCCTACCTAAGTCCTTGAATACTTTCATGATGGATGTGTACTCCTCCACCATGGCCTCCCACCATACATATTAGTCTACTACCACCTGAAAGACGAAAGGCTCAAAATCTATGATTCTTCTCATCAACGCCATCTAGTATAGAAACTTCTTGAAATGTTTTTCTCTCTCTAAATGTGATCATACAATTCTCAATATACTCCTCAACATCTGTCAATGTCTCTTGAATGATTGAGGTCTCCTTACAGAAGTGGAATGGTTTATTATCTCCTCTTCACATGAAGGATGTTGTACTACTCTTGAAGTCATTAGTGACCCTGGCTCAACCTTCGAAGCTTCTAGATCCTCATCCTCTTTCACTGCAATAGGTTCATGGGACTTCTTGGAAGTAAATTATTCCTCAAAATTTGCATTTATACTCACTATTGTCTTCCTTTTCTCTAGAATATATACCCTTTCAGCCTTTGAAATCTCACTATAACCTACAAACAAACCCTTCCTAATAGAGGTTTCCAACATAGTCCCATTTTCTACTAGTACAAGGATATAAAATGGACAAACAAATATGTTAAAATGATTCACATATGGCTTCCCACCAGTTAATTTATCCTCTGATGTTTTTTCCTCCAATTGGATCTCATGAGAACATCGGTTATGGATGTATACTATTGTGTTGCATGCCTCTACATAAAGAAAAGTCAATAAGTAATAATCATGAATCATGGCCTTAGTAGACCCTACGATGGATCAATTCTTCTACTCTGCAAACCCATTATGTTGTGGGTTTTATGGAACAACCAACTCCCTCTTGATTCCCAACTCCTTGAAAAACCCCTTAAACTCCTTGGAGGTATACTCACCCCCATTTTCAAATCTCAGGTCTTTAATCTTTTTCCTTGTTCTTTTTTCATCTAGAGATTTGAAATTTTGAAACTTGTTAAAGACCTCTCTTGGTCTTTAGGAACTAGATCCAAGTTTTGTGAAATAAGTAGTTATTGAAGGAAACATAGTACATGCTTTCTGAAATTGATGCTATTGACATTGGTCCACAAACATTTGAATGCACTAGGTACAAAATCTCCTTAGACCTATGCTTGTTGCTTGGGAAAGAAACCTTGGCATGTTTTCCAAGCATGCACCCTATGGATACTCCATGTTGCTTGATATTGAATTATGGAGGACATGTGACTATCTCCCTTATAATAATCAATGTTCTGTGATGTAAGTGTCACATCCTCTTGTTCCACAACTCACACAAGATGTCAATGTTATGAAACATGGACCAAACAGGCCCACTACAAACTCATAATGACCATTCCTTGTCTGAAAGGATGTCTTGCTAGTATCTTCTTCTCAGAACCTTACTTGATGATAACCTAATATCAATTCAATCTTATAAAATATATTTTCTCCCTTTAATTGATCAAATAAATCATCAATCCTCAGCAAAATGTACTTGTTAGTTATTGTAACCTTATTTAGTTGTCTAAATTCAATACATAACGTCAGAGTTCCATCCCTTTCTTCACAAAAATAACTAGGGCACCCCAAGGAGAAACACTTAGGTGTACGTACCACTTCTTTGACAACTCTTCTAGCTACATCTACAACTATTTCAGCTCTGGTGTGCTCATTATGTAGGGATTCTTGGACAATGGGGAAGCTCTAGGAATCAAGTCAATAGAGAAATCAATGCCTCTCTTTGGTGGAAATCCTAGAAATTTCCCAAACACATCCTCATATTCCTTCAAGACTTGATAGTCTTCAATATTTGGCACTTCATCCTTGGTTGGCTCTTCCATATTCACTTCATATATTTGGCACCCTTTTCTAATACTTCTCTTTAATCCGTTGTAATGTTGAAATCTTTCTGACATATATAAACCTTAGAATACCTTGAATTGCCCTTGAATTTTCTTCCTTATCAAGTCATGTAAAATTTGTGTTGTAGCAATCTAGGAAAACATAATGCATGTCCAACCAATCCATACCAAAAAAATATTCATATGACCCAAGTTGTATGATGTTAAAATTAAACTTATTGATGACTCCATTAATGTTCATTGTGTAATCTTTAACAAGATCATTGATTGTTCTCTTGGTTCCAATGACTAGTTAAACCAACCAAGACTTTTCATGCTTACATGCCTTCAATTAAATTCTGTCAACCACATTAGGATCTATATAGCTATGAATAGCTCTATAATCAATCAAAATAGATATGGGTTGATTATAAATATTACCTTCCGCCTCAATCATGTGGGATTGATAATTTTCTTATCTATTGTCCAAGGATTCATAAATCCTTGGCACGCTCTTGCCCATGTCTTCCATTGCATTAGATTCTTGAAAGTTACACATAGTCCTCATCATATATCCTTTATGAGGTAAATCCTTAAACATGCGGTCTCCCTCAAATACCCAACACTTTATAGGATATTGTCTTAGCCTTTTCCCCAAGGAATTTTTCATATTGGACTCATTGTTTGCTTGCTTCCCTTTCCTATATGACTGATAATCATTTCTAAAGAAAGGTGCCTCAAATCCTTTCTTCCTCTAATCCACATTTCCTTTGCTTTTGTCAACCCAATATATTTGAAAAGTTTGTCTTCCCTTATTATGTTCATAAAGATACTTTTATTTTCTTATGGCTTCTTCTAGTGTCTCTGCCTCATCAAACATAATTTTATCACTATAGAAAAAAGGTATCCCACTTAGAAATATTTGTATTTTAACCTTCTCATCCCTTATGAAGCAAACATACCTCGACAATTCAAGGAACCTCCTCTAACACTCATCCATTGTCATGTTTCCAAGATTGAGTTCAAAGAACTCTTTCATTTTATTGTCATAATAATGTTCTAACAAGTATTTCTTCTTAAAAAAAAATTGAATTGCCCCCATGAGATCTGTTACACATCAAAATTACTCAACTGGATAAGTGTCGCAGGTTCCTCTCAATTGTCGTAAGTGTCGCATCTTCCTTACAACTTTCGCAAGTGTCGCAAGTTGTCCACAAGTGTCGCAAATGTTGTTTAAGCATACTGCCATAATGACGACACTAAGGAGACACTTAAAACATCTCATGTACTTGATTTGAAGAAGAAGAATTGGTCAGCTGAAGTCACAGAACTCTTAACACCTGAGAAGAGATTTCAATCAAGAGTTTTGAGGGTGAACGCTCCCCTAAATCATCCTTAGGAGCGTCGACGCTCCCCTATAAGGCCTCAGGGAGCGTTATAACACTTCCTCTCCCTTCTGAAGGAGTGCTACTCATCTTTGAAGTGCTGGTGCTTCCCCTAATCTTCCTAGGGAGCGTTCTAGCGCTCTAATGCCCCTTTTGAGGGAGCGCTACCTATTCTGGGCAGTTGTTAAGCTGTTGAGATGAATGGGGGAAGCATCTTTTCATTCTTGGAAAGAAGTTGGATTCGAATCCTAGTCCAACCATGATCCTAGGGAAGATCCTCAACTGAAGGAGGAAAATCCTCAACTTCCCCTAGGATATCTCAAGTGGTTAAAGCCTCTCCAAGGCTATATAAGAAAGCTTTCTAATGGTGAAAGGAAGACTGGAAATGGAGAATTACACCAAACTTATGATCTCATAAGTGGTGCTGGAGCTGATTAGAGGAGGAAATGCTAGCATGAAACCTATGATCTTGTAGGAAACACAGTTAGCCAAAGGAGGGAAATGGAGAATTACACCAAACTTATGATCTCATAAGTGGTGCTGGAGCTGATTGGAGGAAGAATTGGTAGCATGAAACCTATGATCTCATAGGAAACACATAGTTAGCCAAGGAGAGTGATCAGTGAAGTTGTTGTCTTCCAGGTTGTGGATCTTTCGAGAAAGGGTTAGATGAAGGGGACTTGACGAAGCTGTCGCATTCGCATCTACGATTGTAAGTACTGTTGTCGTTATTCTCATTAATATGACACGCTTGGCCTGTTTATTTCTAGTTTGTTTCTAATGTTACATGAACTTATCATTAATTGATAGATCTGTTTTCAAGCTAATATCAATAGAGTAGGAAGTGGTCGTATCTTGTTTGTCTGCAGAACTCAGCGAGGAGAAAAGGAATCAAAGCGCAACTCGGAGTGTGCAGGGACAAACGTCAATAAACAAGTACTTTTGTTATCCTTCCTGCTCATGTGTTAGTTTAGATAGATTTGAAAGGAAGTCAGTGTCCACGTTAAGCATTTTCTGTCTAGAGTTAGGGTCAAGCTCTTAGAGGTCATCTACCTGTCCACAGGGAGATTTTCCTACAACAAGATCATCTTCTCATCAATGTGCTTAACATGCATGAGTTGGTCCCACCACATTGATGTTTTTCTTTGAATTTTGTAGGTTTCAATTATGGCTTCTAAATTTGATGAATAATTGTGCAATTGGAAATATTTCCTCATTCCCAACAACCATGCTTCCACATATTCATACTTCTTATGGTGACCATCAAAATTGGGAAGTTTAATATTCTTAAGCTCTCCTTACAAATTATATATCTTAGACCTCCTTCTCTGATTTTCAAAGGGGACACACTTAGGTTTCTATCTAACCGTGAACATACATATTCTCTTCCAGATAAGTATCTTGGTGAAACATGATGTTAAGTAACACTTCTTGATTTCCTAGATCCCCTATGGTCATCCCTCCTGTCATGAGATTTGGATGCTTCTACTTTCCTTGCATTGGGTGCTTGTTTTGTGACAAAATATTTATTGAATTGTCTCTACAACATATTCAAACTCTATAGTAGCTCCCCATAATATATTATCATCCTTTCATTGTCCACTCTATATCTCTAGACTTCTTTCTAAAATCTTCTTATAGTATCGACTTGCTCCACAAGTTATATACTTTTCTTCTATGTCCATTGGACTCGGTCTCTAAATTTCTTAGGCTATTATGTAAACCTATGATTTCATCATCTTGGATGTAATATATCCGGGCATCCTACATATCTATAGTCCTCATATACTAACCGTATATTTTCTTCATGTACCTCTAATTATGAAAAAAAAGTGCATGCAACAATTATTTTTAGAATTATGCATATTATAAACTATTTAATTAATTATGTTATATGCCATCCTTCATCTAATTTTATAGAGAGCACAAATGTACTAGTATATTTTTTTATCCTTTAGACATAATTTATTTTGAATAATATTTCCAATGGATATACTCATGCCTCATCCTGAGTTATGGGCTAAAAGTTATAGTTTTCCAAATTTTCTATCTCTACTCAATTATGCATTGTTCTGACAAGTGCAATTTAGCTAAGAGATCATCTTTAGCCATCCGTCACAGAAAATATATCAGGAATAAAAATATATATATTGGGAGAAGGTAGGATTTATGATTGTGAACACAATAATTTTCGGATATGGAATCTGATGCTCTGGTCAAATTCTATATAAATTTGGAATTGGTGACTTTGCACTTTTAACATTTCCTCCAAAATTAGAATTTTTAGCCAAAAATGCCTATCTCCAAAATGGAGAAAGACTGGGGAAAAAAACCTCAAGAAAACGTTATCCATATTGACGAGTAGGTAAAATGTTGACTAACTAAATTTTTCGATACTTGTGATTTGGGGTCCCTTTACCTCCATTGAAGATTTCATAAATCCCCTAAAAGTGCCTAGGAATATTGGTTTTTCCCCTATTTTGGAACCTCCACTCCAAACACTTTGGAATTAGACCAAAATATTCACCATGTATTTTCATGCCTCTTTTTTAAACACTCTATAAAAATTTCATCTTAATCTGGGCCCCGATTACTGAGCACAAATAAGATCTTTTAAAACCACTAGTTTGCATTTTTCAGAAAATTCAAGAATAATTGTCCAGTGGCCCTCACTGGTACTTTTATATCCCTCGTTATTGTGGACATACCCATTAAATTTCATCTGATTCTGATTTTTTTTCTCATATTATGGCCAAAACAAGTTTTTGGCTGTAGACTTGTTATTTCTTTTGGTAAATTGTTTATCTTTCTCATTTCCTTTCTATTCTTTCTTTCTTTATTATTCTCTTCTCCTTTTCATTTTCCCTTCTGTTTTTATCTTCCTTCCTCTTGTTTCTTTATTTATTTCTCTTCCTTGTCCCTTTTTCTTCTTCTTTTCCTCCATATGTAGAGGTATACCCATGTTGAGGAGTAGTGTACCTGCATCTTCTTCTGCATCCACATTCTACACATTTTTTGAACATAGTCAATTTTCCATCCATGCATAGGAATATAACATCTTTAGGTTCTTCCACATTTGCATTCTGCACTTTTTGGGACTTAGTTGATTTTCCAATCATCCATGTGAAGGAATAAGACTCTCACTTTCACATGACATCTATCTTGCATTCTGCATTTTGCAAGGCATTGGGAATTAGCAAGTTTTATAATAATCAATGCAAAGGAATAGGAATCTTACTTCCACATGAAATTTTTCCCACATTTCAGAAGGCTTTAGGAATTAGTCGATTTTTCAATGATCCATGTAGAGGAATAAGACTCTTTCTTCCACATGACATCTACCTCGCATTCTACATTCTGCAAGGCTTTGGGACTTAGAAAATTTTCCAATTATCCATGCAGAAGAATAGGACTCTTTCCTTCACGTGACATCTATCCCCTATTTTTCAAGAATTTCATACTTAACCAATTTTCCAATCATCAATGTTGAGCAACAGGATTCATGCTTTCGCATGAAATCTACCCTGCATTATGTATTCTGCAAGGCTGAGACTTAGCCTATTTTCGAACATCCATGCAATACGAACCCCCAATCTTGTCAACATGGTATTGTACCATGGACCTTACACCATAGAATTCCACATCACCTAACATGTTATCTCGACATCATCCCTACCAAATCACCTGACATGTGGACTGCACATCATCAAGTACAAAAAAATTCCCATTTTTCCAATTTTTTTTGTTTTGGCAAAAAATATTATTTTGTTTTCCAACCTCCATGGGAGATCTAGACTTAGCTTCACATGGTCGAATTTAACCTTGCAACTATTAATTTGTCATCTTATTTCCAAATCACATGCATATTTCACCCAAAATTTGGGAGTTTTCACCATTTTTTTCAAAGTTGACAAATACTATTGCTCTACAATAAATAATTTGTTAAATTCATGCTATTATTTATCCCATAAGAGTTAGTTGTTGAACCAAAATCTATGATATCAATTTTTAGGTAGCTAGAGAGGTAGTGGGGTGACTGGGGGTGGGAGGTGGGAGTAGAGTGCAGGACCTAGTGATAATAATAATTGCGACCATTCATTTATAAGATTGGACTAGGTCAATATATTATAGGGTGGAGGACCCATAGTGATAATAGTGGAAGCCATTCATTATAAGGTGGACTAGGTCCAATATATTATTAAATAAGGCCCACTATAGTAGTTAGATATATTAGTATAGACATAATAAAAGTAAGAGGAATTACTAGAAGGTTCTACTTCTATAAGGTTCCTCCTCTAGAATGTTTTTAGGTGGTTGGTAGCACTATATAAATGGGTTCAACAATGTAATGGGATGTCAAGAAGAATTATTGTATTTGGAGAGCTAGATCAATAGTAGGATGCCCCCTCGAAGAGCCAAGTGAACATGAGAGGATACCTTCCATAATAGGATCCATTGTATGGTTTTTCCCTACCCTAAGGGTTTCATAATAGTAAAGTGGGAGTTTTTCTATATTTTCTATGAATATTTGTGGTGTTTCTATATGCAAGTATTTGGTTCTTAGCATCAATCTGTCATGTACCCAGATACTCACTAAGGCACACTAACTCAATTTTTTTTCTCTGATACCATTATGTAACATGTCTGACTTCCTGGTTGGGCCACGTTACCATGAAATCGGCTATCCTTTGATTCCAATGTGGAAATATATACAACATGAGATACACATTCATGAAAATACCATTAATAATTAAAATATTGAATGAAAGTGATTTAACACGCATAACAACAATTAACACACACAACAAAATTCATATATATAAAAATACTAAGTAAATGCAACAGTCAATCATAGATTTAAAAATATAAATGATACATTGATTATAACACTTATCTTTTAAAGAAAATTTACACAATCGGTTGTAGAAAAAGAATGTTCCACCCAACCATAAACTTTGTTGCTCCAGTTCTGTTAGCAACAAGTCATCCCCTATTTGGGGCTATGAATCCACAAGGAAATACAAGATCCTATGGGTGTTTACATCCCACTGTAACAACTTAATATCCACTAATATCACAATGACACAACTCCTCCAACATTTCCAATGACCCAACTCTCTTTCCCATTAGCCTACACAACCCAAGGGATGATATTTCCTTCTTTGCTCCACTATCCCTTAGAAAATATCCATCCCCTCCAAGGCTTCAGCATATACTGGCCAAGAATCTCTCTACTACAAGATTCAATAAATCCAGATACATTAGGAGGGTTCACACAACAAGCTCACTTTCTCTCAATTAATTTCCTCAGCAAAGAATCACTCATAGGAATAAAAAACTCATTTGTATATTCAACAAGTTGTCTTCAATAACCACTATGGTTGGCCACTCTTTTCCAACACTCGACTCTGGTTTTTCCTCCCCTCTTACTCATTGTATAAATTTCCCTTGTTTCTTACTCAAATTTCCTCTTTTCCCATGCTTACTTAACTCTTATTCCCCTCGCCAAATGTGATCACACTCAACCCTGGATGTCATAACTATGTGGGCTAACTTCCTCACTCAACCTCTTACATGAATTTAATAATTTGAGAGCTTAAAAATTCAAGGGGATAAGTGGATAAATGACACATTGATTAATGAAGATGGCTTAAGACTCAAGGCACATGAAAACTCCTCAAAACCCCCATTAAGCCCCCTCTCTTGTGGAATCTCTGTTACTCTAGTCCTTACCTATTTATAGCTAGTGATGTATTCCATTTTATTATTTTCAATGTAAAATGTTTACATATTACATGGCTTGGCCCACAACCATTCATAATATTTATAATATTTTATTATTTTCAATCTAATCTATAAACCAAAATCAAACCTTCAACTAGTTTCATGTATGACAACTAGTATGTTTCAAACTACACCAAGTGTAGGATATGATAGTGGTGTAGTGAGTGTAGAATAGGTGGCACTGACTGTTGAAGGAGGTACTCCCTTAGCTATGAGTCCCATGTGAGGATGTAGATACTCTTCTATTGGTTTTATTTTATGATGAATATGAAAATAATCACCAATCACCTCTTCTTTCTCCTCCCTCTAGGACAATTACCCCGTTGAATTGTTGTCCAAGGGACTTCCCTAGTTCCCTTGCCCTTTCTATTTTCATCCTTTATTTGCTTACAATTATTTTCACTACCAAGATCAAAGTTTTGGAATTCTTTTTTGGCCAAAATAGTGGAAGAATCTTTGTTGAAACTTCTTCAATTCTTACACCCTAATATGTTGGTTCTAGATGGGACTCCTCTTGTGATAAGTCAACAAATGTCATGTCACTCGAGAGAAACACTTCTTCTACTTCAATATTTATGTCCTTAGGATGAATCCGTCTAAGTTTGAATCCTCCAAGGGAACATGCATGGGAATTAGTGTTTTCATACCCAAGAAAAGCAATGGAAACATGATTAACATATGTAGTTGTGGATCTATCCAATACATGTACATGAGACACTAGTTTCCTAGACCACTTTAGTGTTTCAATCAACACTCATACATGGAATCCTAGTTTATACTTGTACATAATCCCTACAATCATTTAGAACAATATTTATCAAAGGGGGGTGGAATGGTGGGATAATTCATTGGGTTATGATAAAGGCCTAAGGGTCTATTAGACTAATAATAAGATAGATATGGTAGCCAATTAATGTAATATGGACTAGGTCCACTAATAAATAAAGCCCACTAAGTAATTAGTATTGAATAAATGTAATGTGACTTCATTAAAGAAGGTATAATATAACATTTAGTTAGGGTTACTTTTTCCCACGTAGGTTATAAATAAGGATGGAACCCTCATTTTTCCATAAAAAGGGATATATATTTGATATTTCATAGGAGAAAACCGAATGTACATGCACTTTTCTTGTCCACATCTCTTCAATCCTAAAAATAAAGTGTCCTAAAGATAAATATTAAAGTCATCCTTCTACATTTTCTACCTTTCCCTATGCTTAAAGCATAGGAAATACATTCAGTACCTACCTAGAATTAAGCCCTTAACAAATATTTTCAACATAAAAACACAACTAAGAAACTAAACTAGATTTTATGATTTGATTATAAGTTTAGTAAAGAGGGAAAAAGTTTTGGAAGGATAGAATATTCCTTATATTCATGTTCAATTAGAATTCCTTCTTGCAAAGATAAGACATTCTTAGATATAACCTATCTCCTTTCTCATTAAATTATCTATAAGTATGAGAGAGATATCTCTAAAACCTTCAATCTTACCTTAGAGAATATGGCTTCATTGGTATTGAATAAATGTAATGTGACTTCATTAAAGAAGGCCTAATAGATCATTATCATTTAGTTATGGTTATGTTTTCCCGCGTAGGCTATAAATAAGGATGCAGACCTCATTTTTCCATGAGAAGGGATACATATTTGATATTTCATAGTAGAAATCAGAATGTCTATGCACCCTTATTGTCAACATCTCTTCAATCCTAAAAATAAAGTTTCCTAACAATAAATATTAAAATTGTCCTTCTACATTTTCTACCTTTCCCTATGCTTAGGGCATAAGAAATACGTTCAGTGCCTAGAATTAATTCCTTAACAAATATTTTCAACATAAAAAAAACAACTAGGAAACTAAACTAAATTTTATGATTTGATTATAAATTTAGTAAAGAGGAAACACATTTTGGAAGGATAGAATATTCCTTGTATTCATATTCAATTAGAATTCCTTCATGTGGCGATAAGACATTCTTAGATATAAATTAAAATTCCTTCTTATGAAGATAAGACATTCTTAGATATAACCTATCTCCTTTCTCATTAAATTATCTATAAATATGAGAGATATCTCCAAAGCCTTCAATCTTACCTTAGAGACCATGCTAATGATAAAACTCAACATCAAATTCAAGATGTCACTTTTAACACGAATCCTTAGATTTGTGGTTTTCTAAAACCTTTATAATTATTTGAACTTTTTCTTTCTTAATATTCCATAATGATAAAACTCAACATCAAATTCATGATGTAACTTTTAACATGAATCCTTACTTTTGTGATTTTCTATAACCTTTATAATTATTTGAACTTTTTCTTTTTTAAGATTCCATGATCCTCTATAAGCATGTATAATCTAATGACATGTTTGAGAACCAATAATAACCTTGTATTGAAAATCATATTATTTCTGCTCATCTAAAGCCTCATAATACAAAATAGAGTAAAGATTTTCCATAAACTGTTGATTTATCTTATACCAAATTTCATAACATGTTTACCAACAGACTTTTTCCTCACCCATTGTTACCATTTGCTAACATTAATACTTCCAATCTTTCGTGGCATATGAGCAATGAATGAACAAAATATCTAGTATGATACGGGGTTGATTCCGACCGCTACCACTATAACCTCTAGGTACCATACGTATGTCCCTTTCGTAGGCATGGGTAGATTCCGATCGCTACCACTATAACCTCCAAGTACTATATGTATGCCCTTTTCGCAGGCATGGGTAAATCAGAGAAATTTGAACTTAAAACCTCATCGAACATAACACTTCATATCATGACACATGTTAATTGAAATACCCCAAGAAGCTCTCTTTTAACTAATTTATTCTAAGTTAAAATTTCATTTAACATTATTAGCTAAAAAAATCCTAATTTTAAAAAAAATTCCCAACACAATTTTTATCTCTTACTTTATCTTCCTCTATTTTAATTACATACCTAATTTAATAATTGCATGCCCTAATTTAATAATTTATACTTTAAATGTTTTTTCTTACCACTTAATTTCATCTTCCTACTCACTATACTTATACTTTAGTAAAGTGGAATAATTTTTTTCTTTATTCAACTAACTAATTCTACATGTAAGTTAAAGATCTTTAATGTTTTACCATTCTTGCTAATACTATAATATTAATCATTATATAAAAGGATCATTGTATGAGCGTTACAAATAGTAACAATATATTGAAACAAATTAATTAATTTCTATATTTATTTTCTTAATCTTTTATAAATCAACATTGGTTATGATTATATTTATCATGATCATTGTTATAATGAGAGAAGAGAAATTTAGGCACTAAAATTAGGCTATTGAGAGAAGAGAAATTTAGGCACTAAAATTAGGCTATTTTTATATTTTTCATATTTTTTTAAGAAATAATACATTAATTCTATTTAATATTTACTCAAATTTTTTTTATAGGATGAAAATATTTTATTTATTAAAAAAAAAATCATATTTTTTTAAGAAATAATACATTAATTCCATTTAATATTTACTCAATTTTTTTATAGGATGAAAACATTTTATTTATAAAAAAACATTATTTTTTATAAAATATATAAAATCTCCAAATAATCATATAATAAACTTATTGAGAATTTAGTTGAATTGGTTTGGACACTGTTGTTGAGTATTTGGGTTTGCTATACTTTGAGTTTATATAAAGGTTTTTTTTCACAAACTTAAAAATAAAACTTATAAAAAAATTCAAACAATTTAAAATAAAATTTGGGGTTCACATTCATCACTCATTATAATTAGCTAGAATGGTTTCTCTCTCCTCGGGTGTCTCTCTCCTGGCACGCTAGAATGGTGTCTCTCTCCTACTCCTTGAAAGGAAGTGTGGTGTATCGCTCTTCTCTTTCTCTCTGGCCTAGCCTACCCTAAAGCCTACAAAAGCCTACTCTGATCATTATTATAGAAAGAAGAAAACAAGCCAGAACTTGAAGAAAGACTCTTTGATATAATTATTGTATGGAAAAAATGATTAATATATAATTAAAATAAAATAAAAATTACCAAAAATTGATTATAATTAAATTTTAAAAAATATATAGTATTAAAATAATAACATGTTTTTATGAACTTAATAGAAGGTAGATTAAGCCTTAATATAAGAGTAAAGAATATTTAACTTTAAATTTGAGAAATATGTAACTTTTAATTTGAGTTATTTTGTCCATTTTAAGAATTTATCAATTCTAATAGAATATAATTATAGTGTGGAAAAAAGGATAATGGAATATCAAAAATTCCATTTTTATTATAATTTTTTTTTAATATATAATAAAAGAAATATATATAATTTGTGACTGTGACTGCAACTGTAACTGGAAAAAAAATATCAGAATGATTAATTGAACAGTGGCCATGGACAACTGTCTTACATAGCTTGACAGAGAAGTTTAATTCTCTGCATAATTGACTAAAACAAAATAAAACCATGAACCTGGGGGAGCTATCTTAGGCTCGACCATCCTTGGGCGTTGTAGGTTGGGACAAAAAATTGTCCAAATGTTGGGCATCAATTGTTAGCAGGAGTAGCCATCATCGTGTCAAGCAGGAGGTACAGACGTTGTCCCATGAATTTCTAAATATGAGCCCGATCATCCATTTTCTGCCCCAACTCGAAGATGAGATGAAGGTGCTCGTCTGCAAGTTGAATTGGGGTGGACGGAGGTGGCTCCTCTGTCATATCTACGTCCACTACATCCACTTCGTCCACTGCATCCAAATCTGCATCCATTGTTTCCATTGTTGTCAAAGGAGTTGCCACTTACCAGCTAGGAGGATTTTATTCCTCCACCACACATCCTCCAGTGCCATAAAAATGGTCTAGAGTGTGGGTGATTCCTGGGGGTAGTCTAGGCGGAGGGGCAGAGTTCTCAGGGGGGGGACAATTTCCTCCTTGAATGGTTTGCTACCAGGGTCTTTGTTGGGAGTGGGGTTGGGGGACTGTGTTTGTTGAGGTTGGTTGTGGCATTGGTCGAGACAACTGGTGATTATGAGCATAAGATGAGAGGGGGGGGATTCGATTGTGCCTGGTGAGGGCGTTGTAGTACAACGAGCCTCTCCTGGACTTGCCCCTCTCTATGGGAATGGTGTGAGGCTTGGGCTGGATGAACAATGGAGGGATGACCGTGGGAGGAAAAATAGGAAGGCACAAGGCGAAAATGGTGTGGGAGATCTAGGGAGCAGTCGAGCTCGGGGCAAAGAGAAGGCTGAGGAGTAGTCAGGCACAAGGAAGAGGAGGAATGAGAGATCCGTTTGGTGCCCAGGACTTCATAGTGCCTGGTGAATTGACGTGGGTAGGAGCCATGAAGGATGAGGTGACTGCAAGCCTGGTGTAGGTACACCTATCCTGGTTCGCGCAAGGCTTCACTAACTTTCCTTGGAGTGCCCAACACACTTTCATTAAACCACAATGAGTGTGGGTCATTCAAACTGGAGGGATGTGAGGCTAGTGGTAGGGATTAGTACAGTCCACCTGTCTCCCAATACGATCCACCTATCACCCCATCCGGGAGAGGGTAATCCTGAAGCACCAGCTCCCTGCATTGAAGCAGTAGATGTGAGCTCTGAGACTGCTTTGAGTTAATGTAAATGTATTCTTGTGTATTTACTCACGCATTCACTAGCTTGTCCACCACCTTGTTGGCATCATGTCTTATGTGTGAGGTGATCAGAGTAAGGGTGGGCTTGAGAAGAGATTTTAGGCTGTTGAGGGGCCCAAGGAGGCGCCATCTAGGGGAGATCTTCTCTGGATCCTTTCCTATGATAATTTTGGTGGTGAGATTGATGATGACTCTAGAATCCCCTTCTATTATTAGACTAGTAAGGTGGTTATCTAAATCCATTTGGATTCCTTTGATTAGTCTCCAGATTTATGTCGAGTTATTTGTGTCATGTCCTAAATTTTCGGTCATTAGGTACTATATTTGGCCATCTCTATCCTGAATAACAACTCCAAACCCAGAGAGACCAAGATTGCCTTTGGAGGCACCATCAAAGTTGACTTTATGGAAGCTCGGGAGAGGAGGAAGCCACGAGTAGGGACTGGGAGAAGAGGCTTGGGAGGGGTGTTGGGGGGAGAGAGTGGGGGTCACAGAGAAATTCCAAGAGCTTAGAACAAAGGTTTCAAAGGGGTCTTAAGAGAAATCTTCATGGGACCAAGGGCAGAGTTTAAGAGTTTCCAGAATATTCTTGTGTATGTTGGTCTAGAGGACCCAGGGGGGGGGTGTGAATGGAAAATCCTTCTATTTATCTCTTTCCAGAGTTGCCAGACTATGAAGCTGGAGAGGAGTTTCAAAATTCTATTTAGGATGGGACTTTTGTAGGAGCCATGCCCCCAATATTTGAAAGTGTTGATGATGTTATTTCTCTCCCGATTGGTCCTTCTCATGCATTGGGCAGCTTGGGTCCAGATTAGCTCATTGTATGGGCAATGATTTAGGAGGTGTTCCATGGTTTCTTCCTATTGTTGACACAAGTGGCAGATTGAGGTTCCTATGAAGCCTCTTCTCCTAAGGTTGTCCCAAGTTAAATTTTTTTTTTTGAACCATTAGCCAGAGAAAGGTGGAGATTTTCGACTAGAGTTTGGATTTCCAAATTGTTGTCCATATATGCTCTTTTTTATTTTTTTTGAAGTTTTCCTGCAAGTTGTAGCCAGTTTCTATTGGGAGTATACCCCCATTGGAGGATGTCTAGGTCCGTGGTAATTGTCTGGGTCTATGCTAATTCATATTTTTCTCTGTTGGATCATTTCTTTCCAATGTTGTAAGTTGCAATCTTCTACCACCTAGAGATCCTAAGCAGTCTCTTTCCATTTGCGCCAAGGGGAGTTAATGGATGTGTTCGCCCAAATATTAGCCACTTTGAGGGATGGGAGATAATGAATGTGATCCGTATATGATTTTAGATTCTCATCATTCTGCAAGGGGGGCATCTGTTTCCAGGAGTCCGTCCAGAAGAGTGCATTCTGACCATTTCGGATTTCCCAAAAGGCGTGTTCTTGTACTAATGGGCATTTTTTCCATGCATCATTCCAGATGTTGGATCCTTGGACCTTATCCCGCATTCGAATTAGGTGATCTTGAGGAATTTTTGGGATATATTTATGTTTCCAGAGTTGGACCTAGAGCTGTGATGGGGATTTGATCCATCGCCACCAAGTTTTCATGCCCATTGTGTTGTTTAGTTTTTCTGGATCCCATAGGCCCATACCTCTCATAGATTTGGGCTTGCAAATTTTTTCCCTGCTAACCAGAGCCCACTTTTTGTTAGTATCATGACCATGCAAGAGGAAATTCCTCTGGAGGTTTCTTATTGGTTTTATAAAAAGCTAGGGTGCATCAAGTGCTGAGAAAAGATAGGTTGGGATGGATTGAAGCATAGATTTTTAAAGAGTGAGTCTAGATGGAAGGTTGAGGGAGTGGAAAGTATAGTTACTAATGCAGCTGGAGATTGAGAGAAAACGGGAATCCCAGGAGATGTTACGAGCGACTGAGTCTGAGAGTGGGAATCCAAAGTATTGAGATGGTAGGGAGAAAATTGGTATATTTAGAAAATGTGAGATATGTTGCTAGACTGTTGTAGGCCTGTTGAAGAAGAAGAGTTGAGATTTTTCCATGTTGAAGGAGGTTCTCGAAGCTTCACTGAAGTCATTGCGAATGTTTCTTAATTCAATGGCTTCTTGGGCAGTGGGGTTGTTTAAGAGCACGGTGTCATCGACAAATTGGTTGTGCAAGGTTGTTGGTTGGAGGCCATGAAGATTAATGCCTTGAAGTGAGCCATTCTCGATGGATTCTTTGATGTAGCAGCCAAGGCCTTCAACCATTATAACAAAAAGGAAGGGGAATAACAGGTCTCCTTGTATTATACCACGGGTTGGGGTGAATGGTTGGGAGGGAACACCATTGACCAAGATTGAGAAAAAGGTTGAGGAGGTGAGGTTCAATATCCAGGAGATCCAATCATTGTTGAAGCCAAAAGCTTCCAAAATGGATTTCATGTACTTCCAACTTAGTTTATCAAAAGATTTTGAGAGGTCCAATTTGAGTAACATACCTGGAGCATGAGTGCTTTTGAGAGAGTGGATGATTTCGTGGAACAGAATAACATTGTCCATTATTTTCCTTCCTTCTACATATCTGGACTGTTCTTTGGAAATGATGAAAGGGAGAATGGGTTTCATCCTCAGAGCTATGACTTTGGAGATGGTTTTGTCGATCACATTGCAAAGTGATATTGGCTTGAAGTTATTCGGATTGGTGACTCTTTCTTCCTTGGGTATGAGAGTGAGGAAAGTGGCATTTAGTGCTGGAAGGACTTTGTCGGAGATCCTGGATTCCTCGACGACTAGCCATAATTCTTCCTGTAGTATAGGCCAATAGTGGTGGAAGAAATCGGTGGTGAATCCATTTGGGCTTGGATATTTTCCCTTGAGGAAATCCTGCACTGCTTGGTCTACTTCATCTTGCGATATGGGTCACATTAGGACCACATTTTCTTCTGAGAAGATTAAGGTTGGGATGTTCTGAGTGATCCTGTCAATTGATGGAGTCCTATCTATGAGGGGTTCTGAGAGTAGATCCTTGTAGTAATCTACATGGGTTAAAATGGTATTTCCTTGGTTGTCTTCCATATTTGTAATGCGATTGATGAAGCGTCTACGGATCATGGACCTGTGGAAGAATTTGGAGTTTTTATCCCCCTCTTTAAGCCACTAAACACGAGATTTTCTTTCCCATAAGATTTCCTCCTGCTTGTATCTTTCTTCCAACTGTCTTTTGAGGGCATCCTCTTCCTGTTGTTGTTGGGCATCTATATGCCATGTTTGGAGGTTCCTCTTCTGAATATCTTCAAGTTTATGTTCTAGTGCTTTTTGTTCATGAAAGATGTTTCCAAATGCTTCTTTGTTCCATTGGCGCAACTAGTGCTTGTAGTTTTTGTTGCCTTTGCTGGAATCTATACATTCTAGTTCCATGATGGATCTCTTCATTTTCCCACCATAGTTGGGATAATTCCTGAAAATCTAGGTGGGGTAACCACACATTTTTTAACCTGAAGGGTTTGAACTTTGGAGTGGCTATCGTGTCTATCCATAGCTGCACTGGCTAATGGTTCGATCCTGCTTTTGGGAGAATGTTGGCTTCGAACATTGATCCTTCTAGAAGAAGGGTTTCTAAGATTAGGAAGCGATCCAATCTGCTTGAAATTTGTTGGGTGCCTGATCTCCTATTGGACCAAGTGAAGGTGCCATTTCTTGTTTCAATGTCGATCAGTTTGAGATTGTCTGTGAGTTCCAGGAGTTTTGAGCTTTCCTGCTCCAGGTGTTTCTTCCCTCCTGTATTTTCCTCAAGAGTGAGGATGATGTTCAGGTATCCTCCGATTATCCATCTTTTTTCCCAACAAGTGACCCCAGATAGGACATGCTTCTGAGGAAAAGATATTTTTATTGGCTTCTTTGAGGGTCGTAAGCATTGGTGATCATTCCATCTTTTTCAGGTCCTATTGCTCGGTAGTGAGCAGTTATAGTGTTTGTCGTAGAAAGTGCTTGATCCATTATCACCATGGTTGGATTCCAAAGAATGGCGAGTCCTCTTGCTGCTCCTTTCGAGTCCAGATGGAAATAGTTTCTTTGTCTCCAACATCTTTTTAATATTTCCTCAATTTTTTGTCCTGCACATTTCGTTTCTGCTAGTAGAAGGATGTCTGGGTATTTATATTTTATACAGTTTTGAAGAATACTTTGCTTGGATCTTCCATTTAAGCCTCTAATGTTCCATGTGGATATTTTTGTCATTGACAGTTGGAGGGGTGAGAGAAGGAACTTTCCGAGAGACGCTGGATTTGTCCCGAGCTGATCATGTAGTTGTCTTCCTCCTTTATCATTTGTTAGACAAATTTTCGTCCTCGTCTTTTGTTTTCTTTGGGGATTTTACTGAGATCTGGGTTTGGATCAACACCTCCTGGAAGTGGCTCCGACAATAGAGTCTAGAAAGAGCTTGTGGACTTTTCTGAGTTGATAATCCAGGATGGTTTGGAGATCTTTCGTGTTTAGTGCTTCTTCTAGATTATCTAGATCTATGTCTACCAACTCCTACTCATTCAACTCCATTACCATATCCTCTTCCATTGTTTGGCTCTTTCCTGGGTTCAATGGGGCTTGAGATTCTGGATTGATTATCTTCTCTGTGCATGGTTGTTGTTGTCGCTTCTCCTTGATTTTTTCGTTTCCCCTATCTGTTGAGAGATGTGGGTTTTCTTTCTCTTCTACCTCTGGAAGATGACTGAGGGCATCAAAGGAGTTGGCATTGGATTTTTTATGTCCCCCTCCTTGGTGGGGTTTCTTCCGTGTTTGGTTTTTGTGATTTTGGACCTGTGTGAACCCATATTTCATTTTCTCCTCCATTTTTGTTTTAGCTGGGGCATTGAGGGGGCAATCCCTGAAAAGGTGCCCATGTTCATGACATTTCCTACAGCAAAATGGTATGTGTTCATAGTCTATGGTCCGTGCCCATTCCTCATCCTGGTACTCCAGTGTGACCGAACCTGGTAATGATTTTGATATGTCCATGTAGACATGAATTATTGCATAAGATGTGTATTTTCTTTGCTTGGTGGCTTCTAAGAACTTGACATGCCTGCCAAGGGTGTTGCTTATGCCCGCTAGTATATCTTCTATCTAGAACTCTTGAGGCAGGGAGTAGAGTCAGATCCATACTGGGGTGTAGGAAAAGTTTTATTTCTCAGGGCTAAAGCGGTCCATCCAAAAGTGTAAGTACAGGCCCATTGAGTTGTAGAAATATGGTCTTCTTTCAAAGATGTGGTCTTTGTCTTCCAGGTTGTACAATATCACTATGAAAACCCTTTGGAACTTAGTTGGAGCTCATAGTCTCCTTTCAAAGTCCACCAGGTTTTGATCCAGCGTGCTAGGTCTCATTCCGACGGCCAGAGTCCAAGAAATCTGCCATTGAGTACATGATCCCTCATGAACTAGGTATGCTCGCCTACCCTGGTTGATTTGATTACATATTTTTGCGTTGTTGGTGTCTGAGGGATGCATTTTTTCGGTACCTAGGTTCGAGAAGCTTTTGGATGCGATGATTTTGTATCCATGCTTGTACATTTGTCTCGTCCAGTCTCTTCGTGCAAGATTTGGTCCCGTAGATGCTGCAGGGGTTCGAAGGGTGGTCGGTGCAGTCTGGAGCTTTCTGTCTCGTGCGCGACTGCATTCTGATAAGAGGGGGATTTCACTCCTCTGTCTTTTGTTATCTTACTGTGTCAGGGAATGTGGTAGGGCAGGTGCACCAGGTGTGAACATAGGAGATATGGAGGTGTCAGGACGTGCAGGCATGCAGTGCATCAAGGTTCAAACCCTAGGCAAAAAAATTCATTCAACCATTCCACTAGGAAATTTCCATTACCATTAAAGGCATATTTTCTAACTTTATATATTAACTTTATGTGATTATTATTATTATTTATTAAAAATAATTTTATTTATAATATATTAAAAAATCATAACATATAAATCAATTCAAATTATAAGAAAAATAATAAAGTATAATTAATCTAAACAAAAATATGAAAATTGCTAAAATATTTTAAAATTGAAAATTAATACAAACAGATGACATTAAAGAGTTTTTTCATTTTTCATATTTTTATATATATATAAATTCATTATGAATTAATAGATTACTTAACATATGGAAATATTACAAATTCAAAAAACTAAATCTTAACAAAAGATTAACAAAAATGTGATGCTTGCCACTTGGTGCTAGTATAGCAAATATATTAATATAGAAATCATTTGTATAGTGTTCAATGAATCTATCATATGAGCAAGTCCACATGCAACTAGCACATCCACATAATTGTGATTGATAAATGTAGAAAGACATATTTAATTTACTAACTTTAATTCTAACATAAACCCTAATTAGAGTTTGTAAATGAAATAAACTATTAATTGTGGTTGTGCTAGTATAATCAAATTACCATATAATTTAAATAGAGTTAAATTCGATCTCAATTACACTACACGTCAATCAAAATTGTTGTTCTAATGTAACCAAATTACCAGATAATTTAACTAGAGTCAAATTCGAGCTCAATTACACTACACGTCAATCAGAAGGAATCAACGATAGAGTTAGACGATTACCAAATAATTTAACTAACCTATTGATCCCTCCACATCGATGAGTCAAATTTGAGCTCAATTACACTACACATCAATCAGAAGGAATCAACGATAGAGTTAGACGATTCAAACCTGTTGTGCGTGTTAGACAATGCCTCTTATATAGTTGTAGCTCCATCAATCTTAACTTTTCAGGTGATTTGACCAATATAGGAAGAAAGACACTCCATATATAAAAATAAGGAAGGAAGCTTGATGAGACCCACTACAACCTTAAGACCTTACGCATCCCAGCTATCTAACAGCTTTTAGGTGGAATATTTTGGGAATTTTATATTGGCATAGAGAATATGATCACATATTTTATATTGGTATATAGAATATGATCACGATGACTTGCAGCAATTTAGGAGAACCATTATGCTTCAAAAGATATGAATAGTGAATCACATTGATTTGCGAACTAATTAACTGATGCATTCATAAATGTAAAGAAGTTATGGACAATGAATCACATTCATTGATTTGGGAGGACGAAGAAGAATATGTCAATAATTTCAATTGCTAACCATCAGATTAAGATTTTAGATTAAAAAATCATTATTAAGATAGAGAATATGTGCAGGGAATATACGAATCATGTGTACATAGAGCATGCCCACATGCAAAGATCCTCATTGTCTAACTGTTTTACAAAATGGTTTTCTTTGCTCCAATCTGATTATATGAAAACCCTTAAAAAACTTGAATTATAAAGAAATAATCACTCAAATCTGTAAATCTAACCATTTTTAAACTAATTTAAACTAGCCCTTAAAAACAACACATATCTAACATACAAACTGAAACTAATTTTACAAACAAAATATTTTTTAAAACTTAAAAGTAAAATGCATATTATCCTCACCTTCCTAGGTGCCCTCATCTCAACCTAAAAAGGATGCTTTCAAAACATTGCACTTCATACATTCCACTGAATTCATGTTTATCATATTCAAAGTTGGCCGATTTTTGCCACGAACGACGAGATATGTCATAAATCCATATACCTTTTTCTCTCCTCGAAATATTTTCCTTATTTTCGGTTCGACCACCCAGAGGATGTTAAACGGTGACAACAAATCAGTGATTCTCCCACAGCTTGTGCAATGATATGGATCGATTCCTAGAATTTGGGTGTTGTTGAAACAAACAACACAAATAGAATTAGATTGGTATGTAATTAATGAATTCAGTTTCTTGAAATTGTGAGAGGAAGATTATAAATTCATGTATACAGTGAGATATAGGGTGTGATATGTTGTAACTCTTCATGCTATGAATAATAAGAAAATCGATACCTCTGCTTGGTGGACATAGCTCAACGATTGGGTGAATCATGCAAATCTTCAAGTTTTAATGTGTGATCTGTTTCTGTATTAATTTCACTGCATATTAGTTTATGTTCTGGTAGTTGCTAGTTAACAATTGGTATTAGAGCGTAGTTGAGAAGGAGAATCTACATGCATATACTGGAGGGAGCGTCGTTCTTTAAAGGAAGCACGGATCTGATAGAGGGAGCGTTGTTTCCAACTCAGCGTTGGGCGCCCCTAGTGAAGGGAGCATTGATCTCCCTTTGGACTTACAAATTTTTCAGTTTTAAACATCAACGCTCGGTCTCTATACAAAGAGTGCGCTGGTATCATCTTTCGATAAGAAATTTGCATGTGAATGGTATGTATGGTATGAGTTATTAAAAGGTATGTATGGATAAACTTTATGTATCTGATCATAAAAGGTATGTATGGATAAACTTTATGGTATCCGATCACCTTCAAATTTTTCAAGATAAAAGGTATGTATGGAATTAAATATTAATTTTAAAAAGTTGAACTTTTGCGGATTTGGTAAAAGGTGTTATTAAGGTATAAAGTATTTTTAAAACCTTTTTACCATTAGTTTTGGGTTCAATATTTGAGTATAAGATTATTTTTCAAATAAAGGGTTTGGTTTTATAAGTAATGGTTTTGGAATTTTTTCTTCTGCTAATGACAAAAACTCGGAGTGCCAAGTTCGAAATCGAGAAGTTCAATGGAAAAGACAATTTTGAGATCTGGAAGGTGAAGATGCTTGATCTTCTCGTGCAATAGGATGTGGTGAAGGCGCATTTGGGAAAATCAAAGAAACCTGTGACTATTTCAGATGAAGAGTGGGAAGAGATCGATGCGAGAGCACTGAGTGCCATATGTCTGTGTTTGGAAGATGATGTTCTGTTCAACATTGTCTCGAAGAAGACAACAACCGGTTTGTTGATGAAGCTGGAAATATTGTATATGACGAAATCCTTGACGAACAAGATCTTCCTGAAAAGAGAATTATACAATTTGCACATGAAGGAAGGTACGGAATTAGTTGATCATTTAAATACATTTAATACTCTTTTAGTCTAGTTTACTAGAATGGGAGTGAAATTCGAATATGAAGACAAGGTGATTACATTATTGTGTTCTTTGCTCGAGTCATTGGATCACTTTGTTACCTCTATTAGTTATAGTTCAACATAAATTATTGAGTTTGATGTTATTGTTGGATCTTTACTGTCTGAGGAAACAAGGAAGAAATCCAATTTAGAAACCTTTACATATGAGACAATGGTGGTCAGAGGAAGACCTAAAGAAACAGGACATGTTCAGAGGGATTTCTCTCGATCAAAGTTGAAGGGAAAGAAGAGAAAGCTTAAGTGCTGGATTTGTGGCAAATGTAGACACCTGAAGAAGGATTGTTGGAAGCGACAACAAGCCTCCAAAGAAGACCCTCCAAAGGAGACGAAGTAAGAAAACGCATCTGAAACAGGTTCAACAACAAGTTAAGGTATGGATGATGAAGTTTTAACAATTGGAATTGTTTCACGTTATGATAAACAATGGTTATTAGATTCTGGTGCTTCAAATCACATGCATCTTCATAGACACTGGTTTATTACTTACCATTCTATAGATGACGGAATTGTTTACATGGGAAATGATATATCATATAAAGTTGCGAGAATTGGTAACATTTGAATTAAAATGTTTGATGGATCTATTAAGATACTAACTGATATGAGACATGTACCTCAGCTAAGGAAGAACCTAATCTCTTTGGGAGTCTTAGACACTAGAGGATATAAAAGTATTGTTCAAGGTGGAGTTATGAAGGTCTACAAAGGAATCCTACTGGTCATGAAGGTGAAGAAGGTTGGAAACATGTTTCTATTAGAAGGAAGAATCAAGTTAGATCATGCGACAATTGTATCCGAGAATGACAATGATTATGTTCGACTGTGACATAAACAGTTGGGCCATATGAGCGAAAGAGGATTGAAGGTGTTATCTGATCGCAAGTTACTTCCTAGTATAAAGTCTTTAAAGTTAGATTTTTGCAAGCACTGTATTTATGGAAAACATAATAGGTAGAGATTTAAAACTGGAAGACACACCAGTGAAGGAATCTTTGATTATATCTATTCTGATGTTTGGAGGCCATCCCCTACTATTTCATATGGAGGATCATCATACTTTGTTACTTTTATAGATCTTTTCTCTAGGAACGTGTGGATCTATATGTTGAAAAGAAAGGTTGATGTGTTTATTGTTTTCAAGCAATTTAGAGATTTAGTGGAAAAGAGCACTAGTAGGTCCATTAAATGTTTAAAAACTGATAATGGTGATGAATTTACATCAATGAAATTTGAGAACTATTGCTAGGATTTTGGGATTGATAGGCATAAAACCACTGCCTATACTCCTCAAAAAAATGGAGTTGTTGAACGCATGAACATGACTCTTCTAGAGAGAGAAAGGAGTATTCTTAGTAACACCAACTTGCAGCAGGAATTGTGGGTAGAAGCAGTAGCTACATCTTTTTATCTACTGAATCGATCACCATCAACAACAATAGAGTGCAAGATTCCTGAAGAGATATGGAAAGGTCACCCTTGTAATTATTCTAATCTTAAAGTTTTGGTTGTGAAGACTATGCTCTAATTCTGAAACATCAACATTCTAAATTAGATCCAAAATAAAAAAGGATTATCTTTGTTGGATATGGTGATGTTATTAAGGGGTATAGGTTGTGGGATCCTACTTCCCAAAAGATCACCATTAATAGAGATGTAGTATTTGATGAATCATCACTCATCAAATCATATGTAGATGGTCAAATGAAATAGGTAGAAGTACCAAAATATCAAAAGATTCAGTTTGAAACTCGTTCAACTACAGATGAAAGTGAACATGAAAAAGTTTCTAAAGAAGTTCATGAAGAGGTCCTCGCAGAGGAAAATATGGATGATGATGACAATCAACAGATTGTGGATGAGCCACAAACTTCCCTAAGGAGGTCTACACAGGCCAGAGTTCCTCCAAGAAGGTATGATGATTTTGTTTGATTGGTTTCTTTAAGTACTAATGATGATGAACCTTCGTGCTATCAGGAAGCTGTTGAGGGTTCTAACAGTGAAAAATGGAAAGAAGCAATGAATGATGAAATGAATGATTTAGTGAAGAATGCTACATGGGACTTGGTAGAACTTCCAAGAGACATAAAAATTGTAGGTTGCAAGTGGGTCTACAAGATAAAGAAGGGTGTTGATGATAAAGTAGAAAGGTACAAAGCGAGGTTGGTTGCAAAGGGATATTGTCAGAAAGAAGGTATTGAATTTCATGAGAATTTTTCACCAGTTTTTAAAATCATTTCAATTCAAAGTATGTTAGCATTGGTTGCATTACTTGATTTGGAGTTGGAGCAGCTAGATGTTAAGACTGCTTTCTTACATGGAGATTTGGATGAGGAGATTTACATGGAACAACCTAAAGGGTTAGTTCAGAATTGCAGCAATAAATTTGTTTACAAGCTCAAGAAATCATTGTATGGTCTGAGGCAATCACCTAGACAATGGTATAAGAAATTTGACTCTTTCATGATGAGCCAGAATTATACAAGGAGTGAGTATGATCATTGTGTTTACTTTAAGAAATTGAATAATGGTATACTCATTATCTTAGTATTCTATATTGATGATATGCTTTTAGAAAGAAAAAGCATAGCTGGGATCAACAGTTTAAAGGCTCAAATGGATAGGGCATTTGATATGAAAGATCTAGGAGCATCAAAACAGATTTTGGGCATGGAGATATTCAGAGACAGAAGGAATGGTAAGCTTTGGTTGTCACAACATAAGTATGTCGAGAAAATACTTTTGAGGTTTGGTATGAACAGTGTAAAACAAATTTTTGTACCTTTCACTTCCCATTTTAAGCTTTCTTCAAGTTCATATCCTAGTACAAAAGAAAAAAAGGAACATATGTCTCGAATACCGTATGATAATGTAGTAGGAATTTTAATGTATGTGATGGTTAGTACAAGACCAAACATTTCACATGTAGTTGGGGTTGTCGACAGATATATGAGAAATCTAGGTAAAGAGCATTGGGAAACAATGAAATGGGTGCTTCAGTATTTGAGGGGCACAAGTGATTACTATATCACCTATAACGGCGGTTGTGAGTTATTTTGTGGATATGTTGACTTTGATTTTGCAGGTGATTTGGACAAAATGAGGTCAACTTCAGGATATGTCTTTACTCTTGCAGGTGGAGCTATTAGTTGGATGTCAAAGCTATAAAGCATTGTTGCTTTATCCACTACATAAGAAGAATACATAGTTGCTTAACATGCTTGCAAAGAGGCGGTTTGGTTAAAAAATTTGTTTGGTGAGTTTGGAAGGATGTACGACAAAGTAAAGTTACTTTGTGATAGTCAAAGTGCTATTCACTTGGCCAAGAATCCAACCTACCACAGTAAAACTAAACATATTCCTATTAAGTACCATTTTGTAAGAGAGGTCATCGATGAAGGTGGAGTTTCTCTTGAAAAGGTTCATACAAAAGAGAACTACAGAGACATGTTCACAAAACCAGTACTTTTAGAGAAGCTACGATGGTGCTTGGCTTCTCTTGTCTTGTAGAAAAGGTTATGAAAAAAAGAAGGAGCAAGGTATCAGGTTAATTGTTGTCAAGGTGGATATTGTTAAATGGTGACAACAACTCAACAATTCTTCCAGAGCTTGTGCAATGATATGGTAGAATCTGGGTGTTGTTGAAACAAACAACCACAAATAGAATTAGTTTCTTGAAACTGTGAGAGGAAGACTACAAATTCATGTATACAGTAAGATGTAGGGTGTGAGTTGTTGTAACTCTTCATGCTATGAATAATAAGAAAACCGATACCTAACCCAATGATTGGGTGAACCACGTAGAGTTTTAATGTGTGATCTGTTTTTTATTAATTTCGCTGCATATTAGTTTATGTTCTGGTAGCTGATGGTTAACACAGGAAGCCTCTTCCTCCATGGAGATGATCCGATATATTAAAAGGAAAAGGCAGTGGCAGAATGCACTCTAACGGTCTCCACGTTCTGTTCTTCATATCATATTGGAAAAGATGCAATATCATTCCACCCTTCTCATCGTTTGTTTTAGCTACCGCACACAGTTCCTTTTCATGCTCTGCAATAAACACTGCCTTAAACAACTCCTTGCCTATAGGGATTGCCTCCTCCCACAACTCCTCCTCCACATCAAACACAAATACCACCGTTTCTTCTCTCTTGGATCCACCAACACACTCCATTGCCAACAAAGAAAATGCTCATTTACAATTGTAGCGAAACCATTCAACACCACAGAAAGTGAACCAAATTTCTCCCAGTCTGGACCTTTCTCCATTATCTTCCACTTTCCCTCTTTGAATTGCTTGCGTTATTATTGATGAGTCGTCTCTAAAACATGGTTTCGTGATTTCATGCAGGATCTCCACAATCCCTTCTTAATTTTGAGTTCAACATCATGCTAACCATGACTTTACTAACATCACTATAAAAATTGGCATGTTGTGTTTATGTTAGAAACGAGGGATATACGCCATGTAATGTTAGTACCTATATCGATGCCTTCACAGTTTGATATGGAATATATCCCTTTCCCTTCATACTGATATGGCAGATATCCCTTGCCCTTTCTACCTATCTCAATGCCTTCACAGCTGCACACTGATATGGCGGATATCCCTTGCATTGTTGTATAAGTCTTGTTAACCCTTTAATACATGTCTCCTTGATCTTCCCTTGTAGTATAGGTCATTGTTTACTTCTAGTTGTTAACCTTTTGATACATTTCTTATCAGCCACAAATATTTGAGGATTCGTTGTTTTTTTTTAAATATTAATAAGTCTATGTCAGGTAGTGATGCTTTTACAAAGTTATTAATCACCACTTGAAAAGAAAAGGATAAATATTTTATGTTTTTTCAGTTTGGTATTATTGCAATTCTATCATTTGATGAAATTAAAGTTTCAAATGTAAAAATGACTCAACACCTTCAAACACCCTATGAAACTAGATTGTTGAATGTTAATTTGTGATATCTATAATTCCATTAGTCCAAAATCATTCTCTTTAATCTACAAACCAAAAATGTCAATTTCCCTTCCCATTATAAGATCATATAAGATCAATTTGTAATGTGTTTAGAATATAAATATGAAAAAGTACATGATTTTGTTGTTGAGTTCATTCCCTTCTTTTCTATCTATTGAAATTGGTTTCATTTTTTCTAGAAACAAAAGGCTGATATGTAGGCTGGCGATTAGGGGTACTTGGAAACTTTCTAATTGGGTGCAAGGATGAGAATGGTGGGGATGGCTATGTGGTAGAACACAAAGGATAGATAAGAGGGAACTAAGTGTGATCATTATGATTATGTAAAGGAAAATGAACTCAATGGTCACTACTTCTACCCATTATGGTTTGTTAGGGTTAAAATCCTTAACACTCAGGGCTTCTCTCACTCATAAGGCCATTCATATTATTCTTACATGTAGCGGAAGATCATCTTATCCATAATGTTTTATGTTTATAGTTTTATTAAGCTCATGTCAGGAGTTTTCTCTTTTTTAGGTTGATTATTTGATCAAGGGAATGAAAAGCACTCTACTAAAGTTAGTTTATGAGGCTCTCGATAGTGAAATGCACTCCATTAAAGTTAGTTTATGATATTTTGGGTAGTGAGATTAGCAAAAGAAGTGGAAGACACATAGGATGAGCATACAAAGACCTTTGATGTGGAGGTGATGCAAAATCTCTACAATTGTGACAAGGAAGATACTAGAAAGCACATACACTAGAATAAAGAGGAAATAAAGTCAAATTGCAAACCACACATTTGACAAGGATGTCGGTGAGGTTATCCTCGACCCATGGCATTCTTGAGGATGGGACACTAAATCTACAAATGTTTAGGCCTTATATTAACATGTTAAATAATTAATTGCTCATTGTATTGACATAATGAAAGCCAAAGAATTATCATACAAAATCTAGAGTAGATAGAAATATGATGCTCTAATAACAACAATTTAGGTATCAAGTGTGAATAACACTAATGAAAATGTGGATGAAAATGAGAAAGAAAATGGAAACAAGAAAAGAAAAAAACCTCATTATAGTGGACAACAATGTCTATCGTTAACTTCGAAATCCCTTTTAGCTCTTTTCTCTTTATTATGTCAAACTTTTAATAAATTTTTATTTGCATTTTTGTTTATCACTAACCTCCTAAGATCTTAACTATTTTAGTCTTTGAAGAGCCTCTAGTTATCACTATCCTCCTAGGCTCTTAACTATTTTAGACTTTGAAGAGCTTCTAGCTATATTTGTGTACCTATTAAAATTTTATACATCTAGATATTAAGTCTATATTATTTTTTGTTCATAATAATAGATTTAATTTAACTTAGAAAAGGATATTTAACACTTTATAATATTTTAGCTATGATTTCGATTTGGTGAGAGATTTTGTTGAAAAATTCATAGGTCACTCAATCATAGGGATAAGGATATCTTAGTCACAACTTTTGTTGAGAAATTCATAGGTCACTCCATCATAGCGATAAGGATATGGATATGTTGGACTACACTTTTGTTGAGAAATTTATAAGATAAGTTGGTCTCCACTTTTGTTGAGAAATTCATAAGTCACTCCATCATAGAGATAAGGATATGGTGTATTAATTTTAATATAGTGTTGTTGGTCTTTGAGAAATTTATAGGTCCCTCCATCATAGGGATAAGGATATGGTGTATTAATTTTAACATAGAATTGCTCGTTTTATTATTAATCATATTAGTTATATTGAGTATGTAAGGTTTTATTATTAATCATATTAATTATATTGAGTATGAAAGTTGAGTAGTTGTAACAAATCAAGGTTAGTGTTAGTCCCTAAAGTTGCACTTGACTGTGAGAGGGCAAGCTAGGGCATCATTCGTTTATTGCAAAGCATTTTTAAGGTTTTATGATTTGTTTTTTGTAGGGTGGTTGAAAACTGGGTCAATATTACAACATGACATAAAAATCAAGATCAAAACATAGCATATCCCACTGGCTGAATAATAGGTAGACACATAGATGGACTAAACCAATTTAAGAAAAAGGAAAATGAAGTTTTCAATTTTTCAACTTCACAAGAGTTCTCGTCTCAAAATATCATAAAGAAACAAGACTACCAACTTGATATCATAACTTGAAAATGATCTCTACAGCAAAATTTTCACTGTATAAATTAACAGTCAAGAATCAAAAGCATTGCAATCTTAATAATGAATTCAAGCATGAATAAAGAAATAACAGAGTAGAAAAAAGAAGGTCTAACCATCCATATGCGTTTTCTATTAAGTGTCAATTGAACATATATGCCTTTACAATGAGCTCCATAAAAAGGTCCTCTGGATCTCCAATTTTTCGACCTGAACATGGTCTTTCTTCTGTCTATTTAAACTATCTATGAAACTTCCAAATCCTATCACCTAGTAAAGCCTTTAATGACTATAATTGAAAAGTATCTAACTCCTAAGGTATTTCACCCAAAAAAGAGCTTCTACAACCTCAAAATAGATCACAGCTCAACAGCTTGATATAGAAAATATTGCTAGCATTACATTTGACTCTACAAAATAGGAATTTTGTTTGATTCTATAAAACAGATCGAAGTCTTAGAATTTCACTGACCAAAATGAGTAGGCTTTGCCATATTTCCTAGAAAACATTTAAACATGATTGTAACAAAATCCATGTTACCTTTAGGATATAATCACAGCAGTGGCTTTGGCATTTTTTTGCTTGAGCTTTGTGGTTAGCACAACATTGTGCCAGTAGAGTTTGAAATTAATCTCTCTGAGTTCTTTAAGCAATGCCCTTTGCTCTTTCTTCTTCTTTTTAAGACCTTGAATTCTTTCTTGTTGGCGAGCATTCCATTGTTCTATTTGCGCTTTCTCCCTCTTTAATTGTCTTATTGTTTTATGAAATTCCTTCCTCTTTTCTTTATCAGTTCTAAATTTAACTCTGAATCCTGAGCATTCTTCAGAAGGTGCGGTTTCATTCAGGTTTAAGGCAACGCTAGGTTCCTTGGCTTTAACTTGGTACTTTGAGACTAATTCTGAGCTATGTTCTTCCTCGGAACTTGATGAATCTATAGCTCCAGGTACATCTGGCATGCGATCTGAGTCTTCCAAGTAATCCAATTTTTCTTCAGGGGATTCACTAATGCCTTTATCCATCTCTTTAGCTTTAGCTAATCTAGTTGAGGCTCTTTTTATAGGGCCTGTAAGTGGTGAAATTATTCTTTTTCCTTTGCTGACCGATTTCTTGGGCAATGGAGTCCATTTTTCCCTTTTCCTGGTATTTGCTTCAACATTCTCAGAATCATCTTCTATGATTAGGATGTTTTCTTCTTTGATTGATGGATTGAACATTTCCTTTGACTTCAGCCTATACTTGTTGGTAACCCTAGTCAAATTTCTTCGAGGTTTCTGTGATACACACACACCTTTAACCTTTTTTCCTTTGGTTGTAGCACTCCTTTTGCTGGTTGATGGCATTTCAAGCTTGACTGTAGTTTGAGCAGCAATATCATTATCTGAATCTATTTCCCCTTTAACATCTTCCTCAAGAAACATTTCAATTTTGGGCTCCCATCTAGGTATTTTACTTCTGCTCCTCCTAGTCACCTTGATATCAAAAGACTCATCTTTCACAGGGTTTTCATTAGGAATATCTCGGCTCTGTGTGATGGTCTTCCTCCCTCTGTCTTTCTTCTTATTATTAGACTGAGTGATAGGGTTTAAGGATTGTGTGAGCCAGCTCCAGGGATTCTTTAATTCGTTTAAAGTAGACATGACTAGGGTTTTAATAAGAACTTGATGAAACAGTCTGCTTTTAGCATTGGTAGAAAGTGACTGCACTTTCTTGGACATTTTTGTCAATCTTTTAAGCAGAAAATAAGGGAGATTTAAAGGGTAATCACCATTTAGATGCATTAGTATTTTGATATGGTAGATATAGACTAATGAAAACCTTCCTTCGCAGGTGATGTACATGTGAATCATGACCAGAGTAGTGTGCCATTCGGGTCGAACCCAAATACGAGGTAATCCCCTTCTCTAATCTAGATTCTTCTTATCTAGAAGGAGGAATTGATTTACAAATTCAGTAACCACGTACTCTTTCTTCCACCATCTTTCCCCTCCAACCACGAGCCTGCAAGCCTTTGCGATAGTCTGTTCTATCACTAGCATCAACATCTTACCGATTTCGACCTCGTGACCATCGAAATTCAGAGCGAACTCCATGGAAACCTGCTCATCGTAACCTTGAAAAGTGGTGAGAAACTCAAACTACTCGATGTCTCTAAAACTTTGAGCCATATGAGGATAGGCTTCAAGAAGTTCGACACCCTCTAGTTCTATTCTGGCAACCTGTCTGCTCCTCTTTGGCGCCATCAAACATAATTCTACATCTATCGTCCTCGGGTTCCAAATTCGCCACCTGCAATTTTTAGTGTATATTGTTGCTTTGAATGGATACCTGCATTCCTCACTACAAACCTGAAATAAGCCAACTCGAACAGGCAACATATAATGATCATCAAGCAACGGGTAATTTGAAATGAGTCATCTGCACGTACATAGCAATTAGATTATGAAACCGTTGGATTTGGAAATGATTGTGAAGCTTTAGTGGATGCATGCAAACTCTCAATCCATGATTCATGTCATCATAACGAAATCGGGATGGCAGGTGCATATCATGGTATGATTATTTAGCGCTACGGGAATAGGCTTATTCCTGTAGCATGTTTAACGACAGAGCGAAACTTGAAAATTCGAAATTCAAATGGCATATAAGAAGACACCTCAATTTTAAACAATGTGTTTTCAAAATAAAACTTAAATAAATCATCAGAGACTGTAATGCAAACCATAAAATATCAAAATCAAAAAATTGAAAATGACTGAAAATAGAAAATAAAGAATGGGTAAGGAGGGTTTAGGACAAGGGTTTCTCACTAAACCAAGACAAAATTAAAGACTAACATTGGCTCCTTCTGGGGATGGAGTTTTGATACTAAACTCCAAGAACGGCAGACCATTGCCTTTCCTTTATCTCTGATTCACCGATTCCCCTGCCACTAGCAGTCTTTTATTGTCAGCATAACTGTAAAAACAAGTCCATTGGGTATATGGAGTCTTTATTGAAAAGAAAACTTACTATACTAACTCTAACCTGATGAGCATTTAGATGAAATAGTGCCTCAAGAACTTCCCATTCACTGGGCCCCCAAAAATTTCAGTGTTATCTAAATTATGTAGGAGGAAAGTGTTATTGTTCATTACCTTGGCTATCCTGAAAGAACCATAACATAGATTATCGAACTTTCCATGTTTTTCTTTATCCCCTCTCTTGGTGTCCCATCTCAACACCAAATCCCCTTCTTTAAAAACATCTTTCTTAGTTCCTTTATCGAAAGTAGCCTTGATTTTGTTCTGATGAGTAGCAACTTTCTGGTTAACTTGTTCTCTGACCTACTGAACTTCAATCAGCTGAAAAATTCTTCTTTGGACATCATTGGGTTCTTCCTGTTCTTCTTGCAGAAACTTTAAGACTCGCAGGCCCAATTGAGTTGGAAGGATAGATTATGTCCCATATACCATCTGGAAGGGAGATGTCCCAATAGCCTTCTTGTTGTTGATACGATCAGCCCAGAGAGAAAACTTTAACTTGGAATCCCATGTTTTTTTATTTTATGCCAGTAATTTTTTGATAATCCTTATCAGTGTCTTATTGGAAGATTCAGCCAATCCGTTCCCCTGGGGGTAGTAGGGAGTAGAATGAACCAATTTGATATTATATTTATTGCAGAATTCAATCATGGAATTTGACTTAAAATCCTGTGAATTATCAGTGACCAGTTTTTTAGGATAGCTAAACCTGGAAAAAATATATCCCTCTAGAAATTCCATGATTACTTTGTATGTGGTATTCCATGTCGGAATTGATTCTATCCACTTCGTAAAATAATCCGTAGTTGTAAGAATCCATCTATGTTGTCCTGAGGAGGCGGGATTAATCTCTCTGATGAAATATAATCCCCACTGTTGAAATGGTCCATGGGCGATGATTGGTTTCAGAGGGAGAGATATAAGTTTCTACTTCCCAGCAAATTTCTGACAAGGTTCACATGCCCTGACTTGAGAAAAAATATCTAAGAATAGAACTAGCCAGTAATAGCCTGCTCTAAGAATTTTGAAGGCAGTGGCCTTCCAATGATGATGGCCTCCACAGACACCGTGATGTAGATCTTGAAAGATTTTTTTAGCTTCCTTTTCATCCACACACCTCAACAGAAAACCATTGGGGTCCTTCCAAAACAGGGTTTGATAAACAATACAGTACTTTACATCTCTCAACTTTAATGATCTGTATTTTGATTTATCCAACTCTGGAGGAGATTGAAAATTTAACAAAAAAAATATGATGTCTTTGTACCATCCTGAAGAAACATACTTGTTGTTTATTTGTAAATCAATTTCTTCAATCTGGACAGAAGAGTCATGTGTCATGTGTGAAAGATGATATAATCCAATTGCTTTGCAATTGGATTCTGTCATTAATTTGGCAAGGCCTTGTCCCTTTATCACCTGAGTAGGCTTTATGGTGAGATCGTATTCCAGGATTTTGGTTATCCATTTCCCTCGCTTACCTTCACAATCAGGCTGAACCAATATTTCTTTGACTACACTGCTTGGGACATAAGCTGTAATTTTTGATTGAAGAATATACACTCTAAAAGATTTTAAGGCCTTCACTAAGGCATAGGCCTACTTTTATATTATATCATACTTCAATTCAGAGTCCCTGAGAGTTTTGCTAAAGAAGGAGATAGGTTGCTCGTGGCCTTGCTCATTTCTTTGTAGAAGAACAACAACTATGGTATTTTTTGATGCAAATGAAAAAATCATGAACTCTTTAAAAAAATCTGGGCTAATTATAACAGGTGCCTGAACAATAGCCTATTTGATCCTTTCGAAGGATTCTCTTGATTCTGGTATCCACTTAATTTCTGCATCCTTTTTCAACATGTCAGTGATTGATTTGACAATCTCTGCAAAGTTAGGTATAAACCTCCTTAAAAAATTAATCTTACCAATGAAGGACTGAATGGACTTTTTATTTCTCGGAATGTCGATTAGTTGAATAGCCTTTACTCTTTTTGGATCTATTTTAATTCCTTCAGGTGAAATGATGTGTCCAAGAAGCTTTCCTTCCTCCATGAAAAAATGTGATTTTTGGGGATTAAGTGATATGTCGTACCTCCTGCATTTCTCAAAGGTCTACTTCAAGTGTTGTAAATGTTCATCATCGAATTCTGAAAATACAGTGATGTCATCAAGGTAAATAACCACAAACCTATCTTTCTCCCCAATGAAAGTGATGTCCATAGCCCTTTGAAATGTAGCTCCAACATTCATCAACCCGAAAGGCATCTTTTCGTACATAAAGGTGCCTCAAGGAGTGGTAAAAGTTGTTTTCTTTTTGTCCTCTTCCATTACTGATATTTGATTGTACCCTGAATATCCATCAAGCATAGAAATTCTCTTTGCACCGACAAATTTTTGTAAGATATAATCCATTTTTGGTAATGGATAATTGTCTTTCAAAGAGCACCTATTTATATTCTGTAAGTCTAGACAGAGCCTTATCTCTTTGTTCTTTTTCCTAACGGGCACAAGGTTTGCTACCCATTCTGAGTATCTTAGTGGCACTATGATTTTTGCTTCCAACATCCTTTTCAGCTCCTTTTCTATTATAGGTAACAGTAAAGGATTAAATTGCCTGAATTTTTGCTTAACAGGTTTTGATCCAGGTTTCAGAGGAATTTTGTGCTGAATAATCTCTCTATCAAACACTTTCAGATCTTCATAAGACCAGGAAAATATATCTGAATATTGTTTCATTAATTCAACATATGATTCTTTTTGTTTTTGTGACAGTTTCCTAGATACCTTTACCAACCTGGGATTTGCATCCGAACTAATGTCACAGTCTTCGACATCTGTTTCTTCTGTTTGGATAACAACCTTCCTGGAAACATCATTATGATCGACCAACCTTTCTAATGGAACCAAACCCTTGTGTAGATGGTTTGTCTTCAGTTCAATGATCTTGTGACCAACAATAGTATATTGAAGAACTGCTACAATGTATATTTGTGCTTATGCATCTTTGTCATCTTGATCAATTGAAATGTTAGAAAACTCTTCAATGGTTTTCAAAAATGTCTGAATTTCCTCATCATCTTTAAAAACCTGCCAATGTTTTACAAAAATGTCTGAATTTCCTCATCATCTTTAAAAACCTGCCAATGTTTTATATTATCCGAAATTGAGGGTCTGTGTCTGACTTCAATTTGAAACTTCAGATTAGGAAACATCAGAGTTTTAAAGTTTCTTGCTGCAAACGCCAAAGAGTTAGCCTACTGATTTAAATCCCTGTGAACAAAAGTAATATTGAATGCCAAGAAGAAATTATCCACATAATCCCACACCTCATTTCTGTATTGTTTCAACCTTTGCTGTTTGGTTTGATATATATTCCTAACCTGGTGGAAAATAAGTTCGGAGTCTCCAAAAACAGACAACTTATCTATACCAATTTCTCTTGCATATTTCAAACCTAACAACAAAGCTTTATACTTACTAATGTTATTAGTGGTGTCAAATTCAAGTTTATATGACATAGGAATAACCTCCTTGGTAGGGGAAATGAAGACAATACCAGCTCCATAACCTTCTTTAGAACAAGCCCCGTCAAAATACATTTTCCAAACTAAATTGTCTTCAATATCTCCCACTGTAGTTGTTCACTTTTTGACTGATACTTCTGCCATTTCCTCATTCATATGAAAAATAGAAGAACCTAGATCATCATCTATAACATATATAGGATGATTAGTGGGATTATCGTGATCACTTACCAAATAATACAAACTGACTTCTCTGTATAATCTTCGTTATTCCCCACCAAAAACAGGTATGGTTGCATAGCTAAGGTCCATCTGCAGAGTGCCACCTACCTTCTTAGCCCAAGATCTTGAAAGAAGCATTCCAAATTTTGGTGGTATGTCAGCCACGATAACATCTAATACCACACTTTTCATAGGTAATTGGGAAAGAGTTACAACCACATCTTTCATAACTCCAAGACATTTGACTTTCTTGGAATCAAAAGAATAGAGATGATGATATGGTCTAGTAATGTCCAACCCTAATTCTTCCATCACCACCTTAGGCATGACATTATGTGAGGCACCAAAATCCATTAAGAAATTGTGCAATATCTTGTCATGGATATTTAGTGAAATGTAAAATGGTGGAGAGGCATCAATTCTGTCTTCAATGTGAGGTCCAATAGTAATGGCAGGGTTTTCATCTTCAAGGTTGACTGTATCTGAGAAGGTGACATGAGCTGGAGCTTATAGATCCTTAAGGACAATTTTTCTGAAGGGTTTTGTTTTCAGGAGTTCTAATAATGGTATTGGAATCTTGATTTTGTTGATTTCATGTTCTAAATTGAAAACATAAACATTTTTATCTGGTTCCGTTATGTCAGGAGTGCTATCCTTGGTAGGTTGCTTCAATGGTTGATCATCTTGGACCTTAGGAACACCTTTGATTTCCCCCGTCTTAATTGGAGTACTAGCCTTCTTTGTAGAAATAGGTATATCTACTTTAGGTGCCTAGGAACCAGATCTGAGATTGTATTTTTTCCCTTTAGGTTCTTGCTAGACAATATCATCTCCATCCCCTTCCTCAAACTGATTTGCAATCAAAGCATCTTCATATTCTTGTTGTGTCACATGTAGAGGAGATGATTTGGAATCATTCAAATGAACTGTAGGGTCTTCTTCTGTATCATCCTCATCTTCCTCCTCAACTACTGCATTATTCTGAAAAGGAGGTAACACCTTTTGGTCATCTTGGTTTTTTCTTTCTCTTGGTAAGATTTGAGGTACATTGTTTGGTCTCCTGAACTGATTTGGATTTCTGTAACCGCCCTCTTGTGTAGGTCTATTGGGCTATTTTTGTTCCATCTTCAACCTTTCCATTTCAGATGTCAGATTTTTCAACATCTTAGCCACTTCATCCATTTTAGTATTGGATGTTGAATTAGAAGATGAAGGCAACTCTTCCTTTTTCTTTTTTTGATCTCTATCACTTCTAGACTTCAATTTGTCTGCTGCTAATATGTTTGATTCTACCTCAATAGTTGCATCTTGCATCAGGCTGAGGGTAGTGGTTCTTCTTTCCCTAAGCAACAAGGAAAATTTGTCATCGAATGCATTGGAAAAAGTGATTTTAGCTAATGTCTCTGAAGGTTTTATCTCCTCTGGAATTTTACCATACATCTAGTTGAACCTTTTGGTAAAATCAGGTATTGATTCACCTTGTTTCCTCCTTAAAGAACTGAATTCAGTAATGTATTATTGAAAGTCTTTTTTATTTTCCCAATGTTTGAGAAAGGCCTCATCTAAAGATACAATATCAACTATTGAATTAGCAGGCAAACTTCTGAACCACTTTCTTTCTTCCCCATTTAGACTTTGTACAAATAGTCTCATCCACACATCAACATGCTCTACATTGAAATTATCTGCAAAACTATAAAATAAACTCAAATGCTCTTCAACAGTCACTGATCCATCTCCATTAAATGTAGGAAAATATCTCATATAATCATTTGGTGGAAAAGCATACATGACTTGTGGAAGTACCAGGGGAGCATACCTAGCTGCAACTATTTCATCCATTCTGTCTGCAACCATATTAACTATTTTTGGAGCTTTGGGAGTGAGCAATATTGGTGATGCCGCAGGTGAAAGGGTCCTTTGTGTATTACAACTTATATGTACTGTCACTGAGTCTTGATCTTCAGCAGACGAGGATTTCTCTTGTGGACTATGATCAGCTAATGGAATGAGAAACAAAGGGTTCTCAAAAGACAAATAACGTGATCTGAAACCCTCAGATGAGAAAGATTCAAAAGATGATGAAGATGTCTCTGGTTCACTCTTAATACATGGGTTGTGACCTCTTGAATTTTCAGTCACAGGCAAGAAGTCTGGATATTCTTGTTTAATGAGTTCAATAAGCAACTTCTTCTATTCTGGATTAAATTCTGAAACATTTGAAGGGAAAGAAACTATATCAGACTCAACAACAGGTTTAATTTCACTTCCAGGTTTCAGATCTTCATTTGATTGGGTTTCGATGATTTCAAAAGATTCTGCTTGAGAATTTTCTGAGGATAATTTCCTTTTTGAAAGTGAAGATTGACCGAAAAGAACTTTAGGTTTTCTTAGTATCTTTTCAGGATCTGGCACTGCTGCAACAGGCTCAGGATTTGGATTTTTCCTAGTTACTGGTCTCCTATTAGATGATGGAGGATTTTGAGGAGTTTTAGGTCCTTTACCTTCTCCTTTAGGAGCCAGAATTACCACAGAGGAGTCACCAGGTGAATAATCACAGTCTTAGATAATGTCCAAAATCTTGTTCACCATCAAGATCTGAATCTAAACTTGTCATTTCCCCAGGGAAGGAATATTCGTTTCTTCGTCTCCGGCAATGGCGCCAAAAATGTTAGTCCCTAAAGTTGCACTTGACTGTGAGAGGGTAAGCTAGGACATCATTAGTTTATTGCAAAGTATTTTTAAGGTTTTATGATTTGGTTTTTGTAGGGTGGTTGAAAACTGGGTCAAGATTACAGCATGACATAAAAATCAAGATCAAAACATAGCATATCCCACTGGCTAAATAATAGGTAGACACATAGATGGACTAAAACAATTTAAGAAAAAGGAAAATGAAGTCTTCAATTTGTCAATTTCACAAGATTTGTAGTCTCAAAATATCATAAAGAAACAAGACTATCAACTTGATATCATAACTTGGAAATTATCTCTACAACAAAATTTTCATTGTATAAATTAACAGTCAAGAATCAAAAGCATTGCAATATAAATAATGAATTCAAGCATGAATAAAGAAATAACAGAGTAGAAAAAATAAGGTCTAACCATCCATATGCCTTTGCTATTAAGTGTCAATTGAACATATATGCCTTTACAATGAGCTCCACAAAAAGGTCCTCTGGATCTCCAATTTTTCGACTAGAATCGAAAAGTATCTAACTCCTAAGGTATTTCACCCAAAAAAGAGCTTCTACAACCCCAAAATAGATTACAGCTCAACAGCTTGATATAGCAAATATTGTCAGCATTACATTTGACTCTAAAAAATAGGAATTTTGTTTGATTCTGTAAAACAGATCGAAGTCTTATCATTTCACTGACCAAAACGAGTAGGCTTTGCCATATTTCCTAGAAAACATTTAAACATGATTGTAACAAAATCCATGTTACCTTTAGGATATAATCACAACAGTAGCTTTGGCATTTTTCTGCTTGAGCTTTGTGGTTAGCACAAATATGTGCTAGTAGAGTCTGAAATTAATCTCCCTGAGTTCTTTAAGCGATGCCCTTTTCTCTTTCTTTTTATTTTTAAGACCTTGAATTCTTTCTTGCTGGCGAGCATTCCATTGTTCTATTTGTGTTTTCTCCCTCTTTAATTGTCTTACTGTTTTATGAAATTCCTTCCTCTTTCTTTATCAGTTCTAACATTAACTCTAAATCCTGAGCATTCTTCAGAAGGTGCGGTTTTATTCAGGTTTAAGGCAACTCTAGGCTCCTTGGCTTTAACTTGGTACTTTGAGACTAATTCTGAGCTATGTTCTTCCTCAGAACTTGATGAATCTATAGCTCCAGGTACATCTGGCATGCGATTTGAGTCATCCAAGTAATCTTGTTTTTCTTCAGGGGATTCACTGATGCCTTTAGCCATCTCTTTAGATTTTGCTAATATAGTTGAGGCTCTTGTTATAGGGCATGTAGGTGGTGAAATTATTCTTTTTCCTTTGCTAACCGATTTCTTGGGCAATGGAGTCCTTTTTTCCTTTTTCCTGGTATTTTCTTCAACATTCTCATAATCATATTCTATGATTATGATGTTTTCTTCTTTGATTGACGGATTGAACATTGCCTTTGACTTCAGCCTATACTTTTTGGTAACCCTAGTCGAATTTCTTCGAGGTTTCTGTGATACACACACACCTTTAACCTTTTTTCCTTTGGTTGCAACACTCCTTTTGTTGGTTGATGGCATTTCAGGCTTGACTGTAGTTTGTGCAGCAAGATCATTGTCTGAATCTGTTTCCCCTTTAACATCTTCCTTAGGAAACATTTCAATTTTGGGCTCCCATCCAGGTCTTTTACTTCTGCTCCTCCTAGTCACCTAGAATATATGTTAAATTATGTAGAGCGGGGTTGTAAGGTGTGAATAGATTGCATTATTTTCTTATATTGCAAGGCATGCATGTGTTGTAATTAAATAAGCGAAAGATCATAGAACATAGTCGTTGAAAGGATTGAAGCCATGCAAAGACTTGATTGATATCCAACTCAATTTTCCATTGGATAGGATGTTGGCTAGGTTGTTTCTTTACTCATATCCGATTTAGATCCACAACATCCACTTCTGTTGGACAAGCCACTATGGTGAAAACCTACTGGACTTATGAGAAATACAAGATAATCTCTATATCTATATAGATCTGCATGCAATTCATTGGTGATTGAATCCTCTCAAGTGAGTGTAGTTTACTCATGCTTAAGATGTGAGATTTGGATGCGTAGGGCGTAGTTTACATCATCAATGTGCAACAGATAGTTTAATGGAGCAACACCAACATATCAACTCCAATTCATTTCATTTCTCAGAGTGATCACTCTTGACATATCACGGGTCCTTGCTCAATCCAATGTACACATTATTCAGATCTAGATGCTCGTATCACTCCATTTGCATTTCAGATTGTTTCTCCTTGCATATTGGACTTAGAAAACTCACTCCACAGAAAACAAATCACACTGTTATTATTATTGTATATTCAAGCCCAGATAAAATACACTTATAAGTGTTGTAAGATCTAACTTATTCTAAACTTGCAGATAGAGGTTGAGAGATCTCCAACAAACCCCAACCAACTCTAAAGTAAGCATTAATTATAACACCCTCCCTTAATGCGTATATTGCAAATAACAATACTTAAATCACATAAAAGTGTTTTTTGGACATTGATCATTGTCTGGTCTGCTCTTCATTAGCAGCTTGATCCACTTTTGAACTCTCATAAACTATGCTCTTTTTGACCCATTCATTCGAGCTACCACTTCATCCATTGAATATACAATTGCTTCTAACCATCAATGGTGTATTTGTAATGACCGACGATTCATGACATACTTCGAAAAACATTCTAGATAATGAATCATCATATCGACATGCTTCCATATGTCAATATACATAGCTAATTGTATTCGTCAGTTATATAGGAAAGCAATCTAGATATTAGATGTATCCAATAGTCAATCATACAACTTGACCTTTTTCACATACACAAGCTCGCACAAAGATAATTGTTCTTGGAGCATCAAAGTATAACAAGAACCATTATCGTATAACAAAATGTAGACATAATCAAACCAGTGATGTGTTTTTATGACACTGAAGAACATCAAGTGTTAGAAAAAGGAGGATCACAAAGCAATAATATAAAATAGATGCAAAAATAAAACATAGAAGATACATAATAAAATAGAGACACAGATATACATGGTTCACCCAATATGGGCTACGTCTACCAGAGAAATTGTCATTCCTTCCTTTATTATTATCTAACAAATGAAGGGATACAACCTATAACACACATGTTGTAACTTCCTATTCTTTTCTCACAATATCCTCTCTCATAATACAATATTCATACTTATACACCGCCGCAATACAATTCCCTCATACATAAAATAGGGTTTCCTTCTAGGGAAAAAAAACCTAACATAACTTATATCGTAAGATCTGCAACCTAATGATGAATGTTCCAGATTGACTATGAAATTACAGTGTTTTACAATGCAATTTTCCCAAAATTTTCTCTTCAAGGGCGTTGCCCCCAAAACCCCACCAAGGGGGGCTCCATAAATTGTTGTCTCCCCCCGGATCCCCTAGTGACAGATGTGGGGGGGGGGAAGCCCCTCCACACCCCCCATAAGGAAATGGGATCCAAATATGGTTGAAACAAGACCTTTGAATCAAGAAGATAATCAAGCTCCACAACCAACATTAAGAACCACCAACTTAAATTATGTTACGTTGTTCTATGATTGGTTCTTCATCATATAATATCACAAATAAGAATAATTTGAATACACACGTACATTAATTCATAAATTTTCTACTCCAATAAAATAAAATGAACACCCCATATAGATTGTTTCATGGGCATATAAGATTCACAAAGAAATACATTTCTCCTTGATCTTCCCTTGTTGTATAGGTCATTGTTTACTTCTAGTTGTCAACCTTTTGTTAGATTTCTTATTGGCAAGAAATCTTTGAGGATTCGTTGTTTTCTTGAAATATTAATAAGTCTATGTCAGGTAGTGATGCTTTTACAAAGTTATCAATCACCACTTAGAAAAGGATAAATATTTTATGTTTTTTTGGTTTGGTATTATTGCAATTCTATAATTTGATTAAATTGTAGTTTCAAATGTAAAAATGGACTCAACACTCTCAAACACCCCATGTAATTAGATTGTTGAATGTTAACCTCTATATCTATGATTTCATCAATCCAAAATCACTCTCTATAATCTACAAACCAAAAATGTCTATTTCCCTTCCCATTATAAGATCAATTAGTAATGTGTTTAGAGTTGAATATGAAAAAGTACATGATTTTTTTGTTGAGTTCATTCCCTTCTTTTCTATCCATTGGAATTTGTTTCATTTTTTCTAAGAACAAAAGGGTGATATATAGATTGGCAATTAGGGATACGTGGAAACTCTCTAATTAGGTGCAAGGATGAGAATGGTGGTGATGGATATGTGGTAGAACACAAAGGATAGATAAGAGGGCACTAGGTGTGATCATTATGATTATGTGAGGGAAAATTAACTCGATGGTCACTATGTTTACCCATTATGGTTTCCATTATGGTTTGTTAGAGTTAAAATGGTTAACATTCAAGGCTTCTCTCACTCATAAGGCCATTCATATATTTCTTACATGTAGAGGAAGATCATCTTATCCACGATGTTCTATGTTTGTAGCTTTATTAATCTTATGTAGGGTGTTTTCTCTTTCTTAGGTGGATTATTTGATCAAGAGAATGAAAATCACTCCACTAAAGTTAGTTTATGAGGCTCTTGATAGTGAAATGCACTCCACTAAAGTTATTTTATGATGCTTTCGGTAGTGAGATTAACAGAAGTGGAAGATGCTTTCGATAGTGAGACTAACATAAGTGGAAGACACGTAGGATGAGCATCCAAAGATCTATGATGTGGGGGCAATGAAAAATATCTATAATTGTGACAAGGAAGATATTAGAAAGCACATACACTAGAGTAAAGAGGAAATAAAGTCAAATTGCAAACCACACTTTTGACACAATGGAAGCCAAAGAATCATCATACAGAATCTAGAGTAGATAGAAATATGATGCTCTAATAACAACAATTTAGGTATCAAATGTGAATAACATTAATGAAAGTGTAGATGAAAATGAGAAAAAAAAAATGGAAACAAGCAAAGAAGAAAACCTCATTACATTGAAAAACAATGTCTATGGTTAACTTTGAAATCCCTTTTAACACTTTTCTCTTGATTATGTCAAACTTTTAATAAACTTTTATTTGCATTTTTGTTTATCATTGTCCTCCTAAGTTCTTAGTATTTTAGACTTTGAAGAGCCTCCAGCTATCACTATCCTCCTAGGCTCTTAACTATTTTAGACTTTGAAGAGCTTCTAGCTATATTTTTATAGCTATTAAAATTGTATACATCTAGATACTAAGTCTATATTATTTTTGTTCATAATAATAGATTTAATTTAACTTAGAAAATGATATTAAACACTTTATAGTATTTTATCTATGATTTAGACTTGGTGAGAAATTTTGTTGAGAAATTCATAGGTCACTCCATCTTAGGGATAAGGATATGTTAGTCACAACTTTTGTTGAGAAATTCATAGATCACTCCATTATAGCGATAAGGATAAGGATATGTTGGTCTCAACTTTTGTTTAGAAATTCATAGGTCACTCCATCATAGGGATAAGGATATGGTCTATTAATTTTAACATAGTGTTGTTCGTCTTATTATTAATCATATTAGTTATATTGAGTATGTAAGTTGAGTTGTTGTAACAACTCAAGGTTAGTATGAGTCAGTGAGAATAGAAATATGAAAACATATCCTAGTTAGTTTGTGGGAGCAAACACTGATATAAATTTCTCTTTGTTATCTTCATAAAATATTTAAGTTTTATGTGCACCTCCTTCATCTTATTGTTGCAAACTTTGTTCATTCCATATGGCAGAGTAGAACTGGAGCATAACTGGATTTAGATTCCTCATAGGAAATCTTTGGATGATGAGAGTCTCATAAATGAAATACATCATAGGATAGAACTAGAATATGTGTTAAATTATGTAGAGTAGGGTTGTAAGGTGTGAATAGATTGCAGTATTTTCTTATGTTGCAAGGCATGTGTGTTATAATTAAACAAGGATAAGATGCATAGCAGCTAGTCCCTCCCAGAGGTTAAATATTAAAAGCCTCAGTGGACCAATATTATATTCTCATATCCCGTAATTTACAACTCTTTGTCTAAGATTAATTGAATGAGATAACGAAGAGAGAAAATCATCAATAATGTCTGTGATTGCATGTATTTTTACTTACCTTCCCACGTGAAGATAGACATGAAGAAAGATAAGCTCAAAAATTGCAGTGACAATCATGCCTACTAGACTGAAAATCACCATGAATAGAGGCCCTCGTTTACCTATACACCAAGCTTGGATAAACATCTCCAATGCTGAACAAATTATTCCCTGAATCATTTAATATATTTAAATATATATTTCTAATCTCTGTCATCTGCCTAGGATTTCCTATCTAATTAAAAATGTATTTTTAATCTCTTCCACCTTCTTTGTTGAAGGAGGCATTGTTGCAGCAGATTAATATTTAGTACTGTAATTGAAAATATGTGAGTAATATTTCTTAATATTTAGTCCTTCTATGACATAACAAAAGTTTCCTATTTTCATTCCATATAATCTCTGGTTCAACGTAGCTAATCTTGAAGTCCGTTGTTTGAAATAGTTAACGTTTGTGGTGTAACTGCTCACTTATCTTTGGAGCTTAGAGAATACAATGTAATGTATACTCTAGAAGAGATATGTTTTCCAGATTTTCAAGAATAGAAAAGTTGCAACAAAAACTTTTATTGAGTATCGAGGGAAAATATCGAAGGAATTTTCTGTATCAATCAATTATGGTACTAGGGAGAGTGCACAAAAAAATGAAAATGTTGGTGTTGTTGGGTGTTGGGGTTTATCCCAATAGACAATTCCAACTATAACTTCTTCCCTTGAAAACCATGATTTTACATCTCCATGTGTAAGATCTTTGGAAGAGCAAGCCCACAATCTCTATAGTTTTGTTGTTTTTGATGTGGGAAGAAAGAGTACTCATGAATGCGTTAAAAAAAATAACAACAATAGCATAGACACATCAGAGAATGATAGGAATAGAAACACAAAAGAGAAATCTTGTCAAACTGCCTTCATATTCATCTTCTATTGATAATTATGATTTAGAGCCTGTTAATGGAAACATGTGTTATTTTGCAACTGGTGTAGTGTGAGTGCAATCGAGAAAAAAAAATGTATCTGGTCTGTATAGATTGACTTTCCTGTACCAGAGAAAGAGTAAAAGAATCATCATTGGTATTTAATCATCCTACCACACAACAACAAATGCTTATATGGAATAAAACACCCAAAACGGTCTTACTTTTAAAAAAATTAGGGCAAGAAGTCATGGAAGAAGAAAACAAGTAATTTCTCTCTACTAAATCCTAGGTTGAATTAGGTAATTGGTTTAGGAAATGGAATTTTATTGATGTGCTTCAATTCTTTTACTTTTTCTAGTATTTTCCTGAAAAGTCTCTCATATTCCTCTGTTATTGATTGCATTTTCTCCTCTAATATAAAATTATACAAGTCTGATAAATAAGGGACTCTGCATTCTCTTATAATTTCAAATAGTAGCACCCTTCACCAACTTGAGAATAGTATCATTGCTTCCACTATTATAACCTAAGCAATAAAGAGAAGCGAAGCTCACTTCTCCCCATGAAGCCAATGTCAAATAAACTATATCACAAAAATCCCCACTTTATAACTAACTTGAGAAATTAAAACTTCACCCAACCCAACCCCAAATTTATATACCGCCAATAGAGCCATGAATAGAGAATTAACAACACATAGATTTATAATGGAGTGTTTGTTTTATTTTAATCTAATTTGTGATATGATCGAAAATAACACTTCACTTCATTATAGCACTAGTTAGCCATGAAATTTGGAATTTAGGATGGTATATAGTGAATGAGTTGGGCATAGTTTTCAACATGAGATTATAGATACTCTGAGGGATTTCTGTGTTTTGGCAGAAAAGAGATGTTGAAGAATAACAAAACTCAGATTCAGCCAGAGAAGAAATAATAAGAATAATAATAGACTGGAAAGTAGTAAATGAAGTCTTGCTAAAGGTAAGTGTTAGTTGGACCCAACTAAGGTGCTTTCATTTAGTGATCCTTCCCCAATCTTGGTCACTCCTCTGACTCAATTTTATCCCATCTTGATCTAGAATGACCATACCAAACTAACTAGTCCTTGCGGAACCCCTATGTCCAATAAGTTGGAAGATTGACTAGAAAGATGCACCAGATGGTGGGTTCCCAATTTGCATATGTAGGCCGGTCTATATATTCAAGAACAATAAACATATCTATAAAATATTTATCCATTTATATTGAAAACAATACTAAAAATTTTAAAAGAATTTTAATTAATAAAAATTTAGAATGTAAAATTCACATAGTTTAACATTTTAAAAATTGGATCTAGTTTGAAATGGATTTAGTCATTAGCAATTTGATCAAGGATACACTTTCTCACATTGATTGACGTTTTGTTTCTAGCATTTACCTTTCCACCTGCCATGCCCCTGTTTTCTCCAAGGTAGGATGTTTCCATGTGTGTTTGCTGCCATGCATGCTTTACACACGGCTTAAGCCTTACTGATTCCTCTATTCTACAACTCCATATCCTACCTGGTTACAGGATTTTGGTTCATGATCATGAATTAGAGGATGGGATAGAGTCCAAAGACTCTAGTGGGATGGCACCACCTGAACTTTAATGTTTGGTTCAAGAAAACTATGGGGAACTCCTCATACTTATATCGTCTGTATAGAGTTAGATGTTGATCATCAATCATGGACACTGCAGGAGCAACGAAGGAATCCATGGAAGGGGGATAGAACATAGGAATTGATATATGCACAATGGAAGCATTGGTTACTGCTCGATGCTCAACACTCCTGAATCTCCCATTGCTCACAACTTGTTTATTTTACACAAACAATTAGAAGCTTTATTTATGAACACCATCAAGTTTTAAAAGGCTCAAGGAAATTAGATTAAGTATAATAGATTGGATGTGCCTTGTATCCTTTACTGACCTGCAGTTGATATTCCAAGTTGACAACGAAGGTGTTAGGTATGGGTTCTACAATGACCCACTTTCCAAATTTTTGTACTTGCAGGTCGCTGACATCCCCCTACATTAATACCACGATGTCACCTGGATCTGAATGGCTTTCTAATCCAAGGGTAAGATCTGGATTCGGGTATGAAGGATAGTAATTTATAGTAATCTCGATTGACCAAATATGTGTTTTCTCTCCATGATATATTTAATTTTAGATATTCTTGAAGTAACACGATGATTTTCTAATGTCATTTAGTTTCTTTAGAACACAGTTTTGTATATAGTTTTTCATCTCCTTTCTGTCTGTATATTTAGCATTACATCTCTAAAGCATTTTTCTTACAGAGAGATTGCAGGAAAATACACTGAGGAGTTGAGAACACTAAGCCTAAAGCTGCTGGCAACGATTTCTGAAGCTCTAGGGCTCGATTTTGATTACTTAACTATTTTTTTTGGAAAAGATAGGAAAGAACATGAATAAGACAGATATATGAAGGTAACATAAAGAGAAATGAGAAAATAAAACTTGTCAAATTTGTGACCTCTAAAAAAAATAAAATTTGTTGATTTCCTTACCTATAGGCTGCAGGTTTTTCAGGCCAAGAGCTCATGACTTCCTCTAGAGGTTGTTTATACGAGAAGGTACCTTCTTATACAACCATGGGAATAGAGGTTCTTACCTTCTCATACAACCATGGGAACAGAGGTCGGAGGACCTCGTGGGATTCCTCCTCGTTGTCCTCAGATTCTTTTTCAATCATCTAAAACGGTCAAGTGTTGGATTTCTTGAGCACAGGGCCGTTCTACCGAGTGTTGGATTTCTTGAGCATGGAGTCATTTTGTCCAAATGACCACACCCTAAGAATGGGATCTTCTGTAGCCTAAGAATGGGATCTTCTTCATCGTAATTATTTACTCAGTATTTCGGCTTCACCATGGCTCAAATTAGATGGCATGCATCTCACCCTTTAGATAATCTTCGAGGCTAGAATTAAATTGGGTTCTTCTATAAGTTAAGTTGTTTTACATACAGTGGAGCATGAAGCTGCAGCTCCATGCAACATGTCGAGTGGGCTACCCTACCCTTCAGTGTTGTCATTACCCTTCAGTGTTTTCATTAGTGCATTTTCATTCCTATCTTTGGTGAACCTGCAGCATATCAGTTGTAGTGTCAAAAAATTCAATTGTTTTGCAGCATTGTCAGATTGCAATCAGTATAGAATACCCACTAATATAATTGTTTTTATTAAATAATTTTTATTTCTGACAATTGAGTTTAAAAAAAACACACAGGGAAATAAAGTCAAATCAAGCCAATCTCATCCAATCCAAAATTACATTTCAGAAATTGCATAAATAAGAAAATAATTGTGTTTTTATAAATAAATAAAATGAATATAAAATTTGAGAAAAAAGTGAATGAATTAATAAGTGGTCAAGCAAAAAGCACCCATTATTGTAGCAAATTGCACTAACTAATGGATAGTCAAAGGGTGTTGACCATGGGGTGAAAGCTATAGTCCCTGCCTTGGCCGAGGGCAGGGACTAATAAGAAAAAGATCGTAGAACATAGTCTTTGAAGGTATTGAAGACATGCGAAGACATGATTGATATCCAACTCAATTTTCCATTAGATAGGATGTTGTCTAGGTCGTTGCTTCAGTCAGGGCCGACCGATTTAGATTCAGTGCATCCACTTCTGTTGGATAAGACACTATGGTGTAAACCTACTGGCCTTCTAAGAAATACAAGCTAATCTATATATCTATATAGATATTCATGCAATTCATTGGTGATTGAATCCTCTCAAGTGATTGTAATTTACTCATGCTTGAGACGTGAGATTTGGATGTGTAGGGTGTAGTTTACATCATCAATGTGCAACAGATAGTCTAATGGGGCACCACCAACATATCGACTCCAATTCATTTCATTTCTCAGATTGATCACTCTTGACATATCTCAGGTCCTTTCTCAATCCAATGTACACATTATCTAGATCTAGATGCTCGTATCACTCCATTTGCATTTCAGATTGTTTCTCCTTATAGATCAGACTCAGAAAACTCACTTCCACAAAAAAAAAAAAATCACATTGTTATTATTATTACATATTCAAGTGTTGTCAAATACACTTATATAAGTGTTGTCAGATCCAAGTTATTCTAAACTTGCAATAGAGATTGAGAGAATATCTCAACAATCTCCAACAAACCCCAACCAACTTTAAAGTAAGCATTAATTCTAACACCCTCCCTTAATGCTTACATCACAAATAACAATACTTAAATCACATAAAAGTGTTTTTTGGACATTGATAAGTCTGGTATTGTCTTCATTAGCATATTGATCCACTTCTGAACTGAAGTAAACTATGGTCTTTCTGACCCATTCATTCGAGCTACCACTTCATCCATTGAAGACACAATTGCTTCTGACCATCAATGAGGTATTTGTAATGACTAACGATTCTTGACATACTTTGAAAACTATTCTAGATAATGAATCATCCTATTGACATACTTCCATATGTCGAGATACATAGCTAGTTGTATTCGCCAGTTATATAGGAAAGCAATCTAGATACTAGATGTATCCAACAGTCAATCATACAACTTGACCTTTTTCACATACATAATCTCGCACAAAGATAATCAGTAACGATTGTTATTGGAGCACCGAAGTATAACAAGAACCAACATCTTATAACAAAATGTAGACATAATCAAACCAGTGATGTGTTCTTATGACACCGAAGAACGTCAAGTGTTAGAAAAAAGAGGATCACAAAGCAATAATATAAAATAGATGCAAAAATAAAACACAGAAGATACACAATAAAATAGTGACACAGATATACGTGGTTCACCCAATATGGGCTATGTCCACTAGAGAAATTGTCATTCCTTCATTTATTATTATCCAACAAATAAATGGATACAACCTACAACACAGATGTTGTAACTTCATCTTCTTTTCTCACGGTCTCCTCTCTCATAATACAATATTCACACTCATACATCGTCGCAATACAATTCCCTCATACATAAAAGAGGGTTTCCCTCTAGGGAAAAAAAAACCCTAACATAAATTCTATCGTCAAATCTGCAACCTAATAATGAATGCTCCAGATTGACTTTGAAATTACAGTATTTTACAACGTAATTTTCCCAAAAATTTCTCTTATGGGGCATTTTCCCCAAAACCCCACCAGGGGGCTTCATAAAGTGTTGTCTTCCCACCTGGACCCCCTAGCGACAGATGTGGGGGAAAGCCCCTCCACACCCCTGCCAGGAAATGGGATACAAACATGGTTAACATGGCTGAAACAAGACCTTTGATTCAACAAGATAATCAAGCTCCACAACCAACATTAAAACCACCAATTTAAATTATGTTACTTTGTTCTATGATTTGTTCTTCATCATATAATATCACAAATAAAAATAATTTTAACACATACTTACATCAATTCACAATTTTTCTATTCCAATAAAATAAAATGAACCCAATTGTCCCCATTCAGATTGATTTTTCATGGGCATATAAGATTCCATGACTTCACCATGAGAAAGCATCTATCATCATTGGAACATGCAAGCCCTCCAATGAAGCATCAGAATTCAACATCGAACCAAAAAAAACCAACACTCTCCTACATCATGCCCTTCACCATTGGAATCTTAATGCTCTTCCTAGCTCTTCGAGTGATGTGAATTATGTAGCCACCAAGAAGGTATGCATCCGCTAGAAAAGTTTGGTAGCCGCTATGATAATATTTCTTTGACTTTAGTGTGTCTTGTCTATTTCTTTCTCACCTATGCAGCAACAGTTTTCATAGAAAGGATCTATACACACAACCTCACTCCTATCACTCATATAGAAAAAACATCTACTCTCGCACATGACATATTATGGGCCTCCCATGAGGGAGTTACCCTAGAGAAACCAGTTTTGATACCAACTTAGAAAACTTACTCGCACATAAAACAAACACACTACAATTATTATTACATATTCAAGCCCACATACAATACACTTATATAAGTGTTTTCAGATCCAAGTTATTCCAAACTTGGAGATATATGTTGAGAGAATATCTCAACAATGTCCAACAAACCCCAACAAAAACAATCCAATCAGATTTCCCTTAACATTCCAAATCAGATACAAACTGCTTTCTAATTCATCCATTGGGAAGTTTCTATTTAGAGACATTCTCATGTTGCATTTTCTTTGAAGATGATGTTGAGACTATTCAATTTCAAAGTAATATGACACTTGTATGATTTCAGTCCCTTGATTATTCATTATTGAATGTTTTTTGTTTTCTAAATCTAGGCAAATTGGTAGTGTGTGGGGATTACAGGGGCAGGTCCACAAGGACTGACACGCCCAGAGACATATCCACAAAGGGTTTCTTACTCATGGGGAAAGGGGCAAGTAGGAGTGCCTATCCTTCTAGCCTCATCATAAGGGGCCACAACCATCTACTCAAACCACCTCAACTTCTTGAAAATTGAAATACATGGGATGGACTTTCAGGAAAACCGTCATAGAAATTTGAACCTTACCCGCTGGTAAAGAAAACTCCTTACTCTTCACCAATAAATCCAATTCTTTTTAAATGTTTATCATTGAATGTTGATTGTTGAAGTGATTATGTGTTAGAGGTAGAACTGCCTAAGAACCCCATCATGGGATGATGAAAACACCACATTGGGGTTACATACAATGTAGTTTCACTCCAAACTTGTTGGCATTGTTTCATGCAAGAGGATCAGTGGAAGTGATTAAAAAATCTATAGTTACAAGACGATCTCACCAATATATTCTAATAGATAAAAGGCATAAGGTATATAATAGCTAAAAGGTATAGACTTTAATTTATAGTTATTAGTGTGTTTTTTTATTAGTTTTTGTTTTTTTTGTTAGTTTTGGTAATGCTAGCCTAGGCTAGTGACGACTAGGTTAGGATTAAGGATTGCATATGCATTTTTATAAAATGCATATACATTTTAGCTTTGGAAATGTTATCCTAACACTGGAATGATGACTAGGCTAGATTTAAGAAATGCATATGTATTATGTTTGATAACAAAACCCACAATATCCTATGACCATGAACTCCCCTCATAAATAAAAATTAATTGCAATATAAAGGTTCTAAATGAACCTTAAAAACCTCAAGCACCATGAACTATGTCTCAAACTAGGATGCATAACCTTTTTGAACTTCTTAGACTCAAATGCCATCAACAAGTCCTAAAACTACCACATCGGAATATGAGTTTAATCATAGCTATTACACACCACAATTGGGAATCAAGGTATTAATAATGGTCAAGGAATAAAATCAAAGATCGTAGGCGTTGCATGATATTATTTAGGTTCTAGAGTAATGGACAAGGCCTTAGACCACCAAACATGACTACTATAGGGTATCTTTGACTTCCCACTAGGAAAATTAACATAATTAGGAGGTAGTATGCACTAGATATGGGTCTGAAGCCCTTGATAACAATGAACAAGTACTCAAACTACCAAAAACATCATATGTAGGGCATATTCTACCTTCAACTAAATATACATGAGTGGCATTAGGAGGTATTATGCACCAAAAACAAGTATCAAGGCCATCATCATGGTCAGAGGATGAAACCAAGGGCCTTATGCGATAAACTATGCTTCTTAGGCTTGATGGCCATAAAAGAAGCCTCCAACCACCACTCATAACCTATTTGGTGAATATTTGGACTTCGACTACGACTATGAGTGTGATTTAGAGGTATTTTGCACCACGGATTTGCATCCAAGCCTTCACAATGGCTAGGGGATGAAAATAAAAAATAACCTAGGATATGAATGAGTCCTCTCACACTTGACACACATGAAAATGCATCCAACCACCACACATAACCTTTGTAAGAGATTGTTTATCTTTGCATGGGAACATAAGCATTGTTAGGAGATATTGTGCACCATGGGAAGGTATCAAGGCCATGAAATTGGTTGGGGGTCAAGGGTCTTAGGCCTTGGTTAAATCTTCTCAAGTTCATCCTCCATGAACAAGGCCTTAAACCACCAAACATGGCCATTATAGGGGATATGTGGTCTTCTACTATAAATATGATTATTCCTAGAATTCATGGATCAATCTTTATACCTTATAATGGTCAAGGAATGAAAACAAGCAACCTAGTCCATAAACGAGGCTTATTTGGCTTGATAGCCATGAATAAAGCTTCAAACCCTACAAATGGCATCTATAGGAAATATTTAGCATCCAATTAAAAACACATGAACACCATTATGAAGTATTGCTCACTATGAGTAGATATCGATGCCTTAATATTGCCACTATTACATTTGGATGCAAAATCTAATATTCATAACAACAATTAATTTTAACATTAAAATTTGTTATAAAATACTAAATTTTATTCTTTCTTCTTTTTTAACTTCAACAAAAATCAAAATTCCAACTCTACATAATGTCAACATCAAATAATTATATAATTGTTTCAACAATTATATTATATCTGCATCACTATAATAATGATTACATATGATATATATATTACATAATTATTATATATCATATACAACGTATAGTCTATTACAATAATATAATATATTACATATAATATATTTATTAAATTAGATATAATATATTTATTATTATATTAAAGCATGCATACACTGGCTATAGAACACTCACGCTCACTGCGTATTGATCACCTCTGCCCCATCCAACAAAGAGTCCATGAGTGGTTTGTTAGTTTCTCTAACCATAAACTCACATAACCAAAGAAACCATATTAATCAAAGGTTTCAAGGCCTTGCGCCAACAAAGTATTTCATTGAATCAAAGAACCCAAATTGTTCTCGAAGGTGCAAGATTGGAGTAGCCTAAGGGTTCGAGTAGAGGGAAAGAAATTCACAGAGAGGAAATGAGGGTTCGAAGGAACATGAATAGACTAGTTCAAGAGTATATAATTTTTTTTATACAGTTGGTGACTCTGAAAATGGGCCATTTCACCCACCTAACAATTCAGAAAGATTATGTGGTGCATAGCATGGAAAGATTATGTGGTGCATTGCATGGACCTGTAAAAACTTTTGTTCTGTAACATGTAATGAAAAGTGACATGCCTAAGAATGTTTTTCAAGAAATGAAAGATAATAAGCTAAAGCCGCCAACCAATGAGGATGAACCTAAAATGTGGGGGGGAAATACTATTTATGAGTGAAAAGGAAGGGTAATTAGTTGAACTCAAGGATAAGGGTAACAAAAATAGAAAACAAAGTTGCCAAGATGAAAGGGATATACCATAATAATATAAGATGTTGAAAACTTAGTAATAGAAATGAAGGAATAAGAGAGAGAAAGTGTAAATCTTGTATTTTGGATGTGTCTTATCAAGAGCAAGCATTCCTCTAATAAGAATTTGAACATCGCAGTTGAGGTGGTTTAACGAGATGGTTTGGAGGTAGGTCTTGCCTTCTCCCCACCCAGTTTCAAATCTTTGATGAGACCTTGGCCTATTGTGATAGGGATAGAAGGATATGCACCCCCGTGAGTGGGACCCCCCCTTGCAGGTGTGTCTCTAGACATATCGGTCCTTGTTACATCATAAGTTTCCTACTAGGTGTTGGCATGTGGTCTATTGGCACTAGCATAGGGTTTATATGGGAAACTAGTTGGATTTCAACCTAGGTCTCACCCAACTAATATCATCCATATATTGATTCCCCCAAATTTTAAAAAAGAAAGAATTTGAGCATCACATGGGAATTTCACATGAACAACAAAATTGGAATTTTCGTTTGTTGAAGAATTGAATGCCTTTGATCTCATCCAAAAGGTCATTAATGAAAGGAACAAGGGACTTATTCTTGACTATTTTTTTTGAGAGCTTGAAAGTTAGGACACATGTGTGAAGTTCCTTATTTCTTTAAGACCACAATGACCGATGATGAATAAAGTTTGGTACTAGGGTGGATGACACCAACAACTAGAAATTCTTGAACTGTCTTTTTTATTTCATTTTTTTTGGAAAAATAGATGGAAATATAGGCATACATTGGGTGGGAGGCTACCTAGTATGAGTGGAATACAATCATCATTCTCACCTTTATAGGGTGGTAGGCATTGGTGAGTTTCAAATACTAATTGGTGTTTGGCCAAGAAGAAATATATCTCAGGATGGATGGGTTGATAAGGTCTCTCAAAGGATTGAATGGAAAGGAATTGAGCCACAATGCATGAATTATGTTTTTTGAGAAGATTTTCCATATGGTGGGAGATAATGATCTCTAGAGAATTAATGATTCCTTTTAACATGTAGTGATGCCCCTCCTACTGAAAAAATCATGGAAATCCATGGTAATGCGACCTAATGTTGTTAACCATTTTGAACCCAAGACAATGTCATAACCACCCATTTGAATAGAAAACATGTGGGTTTTCAAGGAATAATAATCCATTTGAAGCCACACATTTTCACAATGACCATTCCATTTCATGAAACCTTGATTAGTGATCATGATCTAGAATTCGTTCACATCATGGATGTATTAGTTTGTTTCTTAGGCTATACATCGATGAATGGCTTCTACCACCGTTAATTAAGATAATGACTTTGTGATGTTTGATGTAGCCAATCAATTGGAGGGTTTGGGGATTAAAAATACTAGTCAAGGCATGCACAGAGATCTGTGATTCCACATCCTATCGACATTGTTGAGGAATGTATTCAATGGGTGGAGGAAGAGTTTTTGGATGTATAAATTCATGCCAATCATCTAAAATGTTCTCTAAAATGGCCATAAATAGTTTTTTCTCCTTACATTTATGCCCAAAAAAATATTTCTCATCACAATTGTAGTATAAACCTTTAAGTTGGTGCTTCACAATTTCAACATGGGTTAACTTGTGGGTCTTGAGGGGTGGAGAGGATGAAGAGTGATTGATAAGGGGAGAGAGAGTGGGACAAGGACGAAGAATAAAGGGTGTTTTTTTAATTTGAGCATTTACCACCTTCTAGGATTCTGAGGATCTTTTAGAGGCTTTCAACCAAGTAGTATGATGATCCATTAAGATTTGTGCATGTATCTCTTCTTTCAGACCACTTACAAAAGAATTGTTGGAAAAAATTATTAGGCATGCCTTCAGTGTCGACAGAGAGTTTCTCAAAAGTGGAGATGAACTCTTTGATTGTATTAGATTGTTTAAGCTTTGTTAGTCATCCCAAAAAATGAGTGTTTGTTTCAAAGAATTCACAGAGGTCTAAGATAAATTGTGTCCAAGCAACATAACCCCAATGGGAGTTCTTATGACATTCCCACCATTACCAATTTTTAGGATCTAAATATAAGTTTCATTAAGTCATTTGTGATGCCATGTAGGGAAAAATAATGTTCCATCTAAGTGACCTAGCCCGTGGGGTCAGATCTATCAAATTTGTTGAGATTTAATTTAGGGAGTCTGTGCCACATTTGATTCATAAGGTCGTGAGAAACTGGGGTAGAGTGAGGTTTCATAGCATTGGATGATTCAGATCCTTCCTTTTGGGACAACTAGTCCTACCACTAATAACTCACTGATTGAGTTTGCAAGGCCATGACTTTGGACAATTGGTGTGGGAGTGACTCCAATTTGGTGAGCTTATCATTGATGGAATCAATATTTTGTTGGGTAGAGTGGTTATGGTCTATTTTGTGTTGAAACTCATCATATTGGTTTTCAAAGGATGAGACTTTGGTGGCTAGATTAACACCTCTAGTATCCATATAGATGTGGGTCCACAAGAGAAAGGTTATCAGAGAGTGGTACCAAGGAAATCAATACTACATTTTGGGTATGTTGAGATAGTTTCTTGGTAGTTGGGTGAGTGGTTCCACCAAAAATTATTATTGGAGAGTGGTGCCATGATGAACAACTCTACACAAGGATTGTTTTGAGATAGGTCACAAATAAGGGTGCATTTAGTACCAATAATTTTTTATTTTTTATTTTTTCTATACTTTTGCAGACTTATACTCCCTCCTTATATAATATTCCATTGACATAATGCTCAAATTCTCAATACTACAGTTTATGTAGGAATTTTGTGGACTATTAGCAAAAAGAAGGGTGTCCAATGAAAGAATGCACAAATTTGTGATACAACCGTTTATGAAGGAATATCATGGTCTAGTAGCGGGGAGTAGGGTTTCAAGGTTCATGAGGGAAAGGGAGTGCTAGTAGCTATAACTCTCTTATACACATGCATGATCCAACAACAATACTTGACCCAATTTCTCAGGGAACTAACCAAGGAGGCTCTACTACACCCATATTCATATTGGGCAATTACCTTGGTAATAGAAAGTAATATTTATAAGTTTTTCTCTCGGTGCACTATAGTATCAAAATGGTTGATCAAGTTATCTAAGCCTAATTTCAGATAACCTAAGGGACTTACGATATACCCTAGGGAACGTGGAAGTGAAATTTCATATACAAACGATGTTTGATGTAATACTACTCAAAGGGGTACTAATATGGATTATAATAGTATTCAACTAGGTGTAACAACTTGTATTTCCTATGCATATTCTTCTCCTATGGTAGCTTTACCTGTTAAACAACATATCACTATGTTATTTATAAACGTTGGACTATGTCTCTAGCTTGAAAGAAATGCTCTAAAATATGAGCTCAAGAAAGTGCTCTGATACCAATTGTGGTTTTATTTATTAGTAAATTAGAAGATGTAAATAATAAATAATAGAGTTTACTCACTTATTGCATAAATAATATATATTTTTTCCACAGAAAAATTCGTAATTTCATTAAGTAGACACAAAATTACATTCGTAGGTATATACTAGCTATGAGGAAATAGACAAGTATATATTAACTTGTAATGGAAACACTTCCATTACTGAAGTTTCAACAAAATACATCTTTATCATACTACCATTATCCTTCCTTACGCTTTACATCAAAATATCAAAACTATCTCACAACCTATACAAAAATTGTAAACATGGATCACTGATATGTAGACTATTATGTTTCCTATACACATACAACAAAAAAAAACATCAAGAAATTTTATAGTTTGGATATCTGATAAACAAGTGTTCTCCTATAAAAATCCATCATGGAATGACCAGTGATAGTAGTAAAAACTGCCCTCTGTTGTCTATTCATTAATATTACTACAACCATAGTCTAGCTGTGAGGCTTCTTTGGAAATTGTATCAACCAATTGGTTTCATTCCCTCTATATGTGAGAGAAATATATAGAGTCAAAATAATAAATAATCCTCATAACTTCCTCAAAAATTGCCACAAGACAAGAAATGTGACATCTTTGTACTATGTTCACCTAGTTGATGATTAGTAAGGAATCCCCAAAAACCCGTAAAGTTTTGCACCCCTTTTCCACAACAAATAATAATAAGAGCTTTAATGCCATAATATCAGAGTATGTATTTGAACCGGCTCCCAAAACAGACTTGAGAATAAAAAAATGTGAAGTGCCTAAATGTACCTGTCCCAAAGTAAAATGTCTTTCCCATCAAGAACCAACATTCTCCCACTTTTCCAGCCTTGATTCTAGATATTTGTAGAGTTTGGGTCCCTTACTTGTGCCAAATAGAATTAACCCCCATGCTACAAATGGGAATGTAAGTCTGCGTTGAGTAAGTGCTCTCGATTACATCCTGCCCACGGGTCCAATCCAAGCCTAAAAAAATGTCCAAACCCAACTCTCCAAGCTAAACCATTCCCCACCACCTCAAAAGCCTTTAAAACTGCTATCCAAATAGCAGAAATTCCCGACAAATTAAGAACCAAATTCCTAATCCACTCAAGTAATGAAAGAGGAGCCACATATTTTTGATAAACAACTTTAGTCTAGATATTTTGGGTATTTATCAGTCTCCACGAACATTTTGTAGCAAGGGATTTGGAGAACAAAAATATATTCTTAAGTCCCCAACCCCTGAGGGCCTTTGGCATCGCAATTTTCTCCCACCAAACCCAAGGCACCACCTGCTTATACTTATTTCCATCCAAAGGTAAGAAAAAGACAGTTTTCTTGCTTTTTCTAGAATACCCTTTGGAATCCAAGATAGGGACATCCAATAAACTGGGATAGCCTCCAATACCGACTTGATCATTACTAATCTCCCAACCCTTAACAACCATTTGTAGCTCCACCCCTTTAGCATTTTTTCTAACTTTTCTATAAGCCACATCCAGTCTGTCTTTTGTTAATCAATGGGTTTTAAATGGAAGTCAAGATATTTCAAACCTTCCTCCAACTCCAGAATCTGGAAAGGGAGCTATGACAAAAAATGTTGAATGACTTCTTCCTTGACAGAAGGAAAGAGAATACTGGATTTCTGAGCATTAATAAACATACCCGTTGCTTTCCTAAACAAAGTGAGCCCCTCAAATAAAATGTTAGCTTCTCTCTTTGTACCATCACAAAAGATTAGGATACCATCAACAAATAGTAAATGAGTGTTGTACATACCATTGGAAATTTGTATACCTTTGAATCTACCAAAGTTCTTTGCCACTTCCAGAAATCTACTAAGTCCTTCTGCCACTAAGAGAAATAGTAAGGGTGAAAAAGGAAACCATGTCGCAATCCTCTTTCAGCTTGAAAAAAAGGAGGTTGAACCATTGATGAGTATAGGGAAAGATACCTAAGACATACACCCCATCACCCAATTGGTAAAATCCAAACCAAACCAAAGATTAATCATAAGAATTCTCAAATACAACCAATTTACCTGATCGTAATATTTGGATAGATGATTTTTCACAAAATCTCCCCTGAGTTTATTAGTTTTTATGTTGTGAGGACCGTCTTGGGCTACTCCAATAGCCTCATGTATTTTCCTACCTTCCAAAAAACCAAATTGTTCACTGGAGATATTTTTGGAAAGAATAACCTTTAACCTTCTACTAATAACCTTTGAAATAATAGTTGCATAATGAGATAGGTTGAAAGTCATCAAAGGAATATGGATTGTATGACTTTGGTATGAGTGAAATAAACATAGAGTTCAAAGGGTTATTTATATAACCATTCACCCTTGATTCATCGAACACCTTCAGAACATCAGGACTAATTAGATCTTAAAAACCCCCAAAAAATTCAATAGGCTATCCATCAGGCCACAAGATTTTCCCTTTTTGAAAAGAGTGGAGAACTTCGAGTAATTCCTTTTCAGAAACTTCTTCCATTAGCATCCCATTGTCTACCTCCTCCACAAACCTAGGGAATAACCAAACAACCTTGACTCAATCGCGCCACCCAGGGCACGTCCGCTCCCACAGGACCTTATCTTCCCTTGGCCCGAAGAACTAAAATGCTCTTCAACTCCCTTATCGGGAATTTTCAAAACCCACAGAATACTCCTTTGATATCCCTACTTTAAATCGGGAAATCGGACTTCGCAAGATCGTGAGTCCTGAAAACACAGGTTCGGGTCTCACAAATCCCCGAAACCCGATGAAAACTCTCCAATGCTTTCCTACTCCTGTCGGGAATTTCCCCGTCGAGAAATCGACACTCACAAGGTCGTGATCCACTCCCCTCATGGATCCCCGACTCCTGATGTCTCAGTCAACGCTGACCTTGGCCCACCTTATCGGGACTTTCTGCTATCGGGAAATCGGCACCTACGGTGTTACGAGAACCTGCCTCCTCGATTCTCCGATTCCTGATCTGCGATGGCACACTCTGCTAGGCCTCTCGGTCCATGTGACCACAATACCCGTTGTATCGAGGGTTTGGACTTCATGGGAACGAAGTGTATAGACTTCGCGTCATCAGATTCTCCGATTCTTCGATCCCCAACATCAATTTTCCACCTGTCCTTTGCTCTAGAACCTATGGCCCACACTCCTGTGGTGATGAGGAAATCACGTATCGGGATATCGCGATTCCCGTTGCACTAGTTCATGGAACTCTTCAAGTCCCGATCCCCGATACGGGTGACACCTATCCTCCACTATCTTCCACTGTGGCCCACATGACTCTCCCGTCGGGATATCGCGGATCGCGATTCCAACATGACTTTCTGCTATCGGGAAATCGTCACCTACGGTGTTACGAGAACCTGCCTCCTCGATTCTCCGATTCCTGATCTGCGATGGCACACTCTTCTAGGCCTCCCGGTCCATGTGACCACAATACCCATTGTATCGAGGGTTCGGACTTCATGGGAACGAAGTGTATAGACTTCCCGTCATCAGATTCTCCGATTCTTCGATCCCCAACAACAATTTGCCACCTGTCCTTTGCTCTAGCACCTATGGCCCACACTCCTGTGGTGATCAGGAAATCACGTATCGGGATATCGCGATTCCCATTGCACTAGTTCATGGAACTCTTCAAGTCCCGATCCCCGATACGGGTGACACCTATCCTCCACTATCTTCCACTGTGGCCCACATGACTCTCCCGTCGGGATATCGCGGATCGCGATTCCAACATGCAAGAGTTTCTTGCTTCCGGAAACTCCGATGCCCCAAACTCCGACTCCTTGGGATCTCTTGCCATGTGTCCTCGCTGATGGATGGTTCAAAGCTCGTTGGGATATCGCGGATCGAAATTACAACATGCAAGATTTTCTTGCCTCTGGAAACCCCGATACTCTGATTCACGACTTCCTCGGATCTCTCGACACGTGTCCCTGCTAATGAATGGTTCTGAGATTATCGAGATTTCGTGGATCGGGATTTCTGATGCAGTGATTTCTTCACTCCTGGAATCCGTGATGTGTTAAATCCCGACTCCTCTCCTGATGTCTGACACGTGTCCTGCCAAGATCAATGGCTAGGATCTTCATCGGTGTTTCGACACTCAAAAGGTCTCAGTTCTCTCGACCTTCAAAACCCCGATGCCTCGCCAAAATACTGACGCGTGTCCTGCCGAGATCAATGGCTAGGATCTCCGTCGGTGTTTTGAGACTCGAAAGGTCTCCAAATTCTTAACTTCTAAAACCAAGATGCCCACGCGGACTTTAAACCCTATGCAACTTCTGTAGAATCGAACGATTGACGGGAAATCAAATGAAAATCCAACGGCTCACAGTACTCTGGGCTTAACTCTCGGTGTATTCGTATCTTCCTCGCTACTTCTGATGGATCTAACAGCTGACAAGATTTCCCTGAGCTTCTCCACAAGATCTTGACCGTCATTCCTTCCTCCTTGAGGATTTCCTAACACAAACCTCCGGTGAGGTCCTTCAACAGGTTTGAAGGCTTTTTCCCTCCTGAGCTTTTTCCAGCTTCTCAGTCTCTTAGAAAAGAGATCTCTGTGCACGCACTCCTTGCGGCAACCCTACAAACACTTCAAGTGTTCGACCTTCTTTTGACTCTGCGCACGCCTGCAGCAACAGTCCTCCAAAGATTCCTTCTCAGACTCACGACTGAGACTTCCTCGTCAGCCTACGCACTCCTTGCACGGCTTCAACAACCCACTCTCACTTCTGGGTGAATAAGAACAAGAGTTAAACTACCTGAGCCTCCATCAACGCACTCTTTGCGGATGATTTTTCAACTGCACACCTTGCAGGAATCTCCTGGCTCAGATAGAGAAACATTTGAAACTCATTCCATCTCCCCTTCAGACTTCAGGTTGAAACATGAAATCACATGCACAACATATAAAAATCAAATGCATGACAAGAAGAAAACATTCATGAGCACATCAACAATATACATAGAGAAACAACACAAACCATGAATTTGAATCAGAACTTTCTTCTATTAATTCAAATGCATGTACATGGGTGTTCTTCATACACTATTATTTTCTTGCTCTTCTCTTCTCCTGAATGCTTCCATTATGTTACAATAAGACAATGAGGGTGTCTATATCCGTTTTCCCTCTCGGACTCTAAACTATCAAATCTAGACTTAAAATCCTATCTACCAGCATTAACTAAATTAAATGTCGACTATCTACCAAAGGACGAGAGCTTAAAGGCTCAAGGTCCAATACAATATACAAATGTGCCTTCATAAATGGCTTCATTAAAGACTTGTGCAACAATCCCAAAGCATTTTCAAAAATTTGGGTTGGTTTGTCCAACTGATCTCCGCTTGATGTGTTGGCTCGCTTGATGTGTCGGTGATGCTCCTGCATCATACTCCTCGGCTTGAAAACTTTCATGGGCTCCTGTCCATGAGCTCCTGCACGGTTTGTCCATGCTTTTGTATCACTGCTTCACTTTCCCAGCTGGCATCTTCCACTGGGTGGTTCTTCCATTTGACCAGATACTCGAAGTATTGCTTCCGCCTGGTCTTTTTGCTCACTCTCTTGTCGAGTATATGCTCCATCTGTGGCTTCTCTGCAATCGGCATCTGCTTCTGCCACTGAACCTCTGGCTGCTCATCACTTTCAGCTCCTGCTTCCTCAGCCTTGTATGGATATAAGTCTGATACATTGAATGTCGGAGATATTCTGATCCCATCCGGCAACTCAATTTCATAAGCATTTTCTCCCAACTTCCTCAAGACCTTACATGGCNCATCTTTAGTTTATTATATGTTCCCCTTGGGAACCTTTCTTTCCTCAAATGTTCCAGAACTAGATCACCAACTTCGAATTGAATTTGTCTCTTCCGTTGATTGGCTCTGCGCTTATATTCTTGATTTGATTTCATCAGTCACTCCTTCACCTGGCTGTGAAGTTCTTTCATTGTCTCAGCAAATTCTTCTACACTAGCACTGCTAGTAGCAATCTACTCTGAATCTCTCAATTCAGAAACTCCTCTCGGCTGCATGCCATATATAATCTGAAATGGACTTTTTCCTGTGCTCCTGTTCACTGAGTCATTGTATGCAAACTCTGTCTGTGGCAACGGATTGTCCCAACTGCTGTGGTGCTCTGTCACCAAGCTTCTCAATAAGTCTCCCAGACTTGTATTTACCACCTCTGTTTTCCCATCTGTCTGAGGATGATAGGCAGAACTAAACATCAAGTTAGTCCCCATCTTCTTCCATAGTGTCCTCTAGAAATGCTCTATGAATTTATTGTCTCTATCCGAGACTATGCTTCTCGGCAATCCATGAAGTCGAACGACCTCCTTGAAAAACAAATTTGTGATGTGAGTTGCATCGCTGGTCTTTTGGCATGGGATAAAATGTGCCATTTTAGAAAACCTGTCAACCACCACAAAGATCGAATCATGTCCTCTTTGCATCCTAGGCAATCCCAATATGAAATCCATGCTAATGGCCTCTCATGGCCTTTCTGGTATGGGCAATGGCTGATAAAACCCTGCATTATGTTTCCTCCCCTTCGAATGCTGGCAAATTCTGCACCTGTCAACGAATCTCTTGACATCTGTTCGCATCCCCGGCCAAAAATATGACTCATTCAGCTTTGCGAATGTTTTTTCATGGCCAAAGTGTCCTGCTAATCCACTGTTGTGCTTCTCCTTCAATAAGTTCTCCCTCATGGAGCAATTCAGAATGCACAGTTGATTGCCTCTGAACAACAATCCTTCCTGTATCATATAATCTATCCATGGGCTTCTGTCTCTGAGAATTGGATTCTCAGTTGCTTCATACGCCTCTGCAAAATCTCCATCACCTATGTACATGTCCCTAAGATTTTCAAAACCCAATGTTTTGATTCAAAACTCCTGCAGTAACAAACACTTCTTGCTCAAAGCATCAACCACTTTGTTAGCAGTACCTGAAATGTGTTTAATTACAAATGTAAAATTCTGCATATACTCTACCCATTTAGCATGTTTCTGATTCAACTTCTCCTGTTGAGTCACAAACTGCAATGCATGATTATCACTATACAAAACAAATTCTTTCGGGATCAAGTAATGCCTCCATTTCTTCAACGCCTGGATGATAGCATAAAATTATTTATCATACGTGGAGTACTTCACCTTTGCCTCATCCAGCTTCTCCCTGAAATACGCAATTGGTCTGTCCTCCTGGCTCAAGACCGCTCCTATGGCAAACCCGCTTGCATCACATTTCACCTGGAACACTTTCGTAAAATCCGGCAACACCAAAACCGACTGTTCCGTGATCTTTTGTTTCAACAGGTTGAAACTCTTCTCTGCCTCTTCAGTCCAATGAAAATATTTATGTCTTTTCTTGACGGTATCCATCATCGCTGCGCTAATTCCACTGAAATTCCTGATGAATTTTTGGTAGAAACTAGCCAGTCCATGAAAACTTCTCACCTCGAAAATATTTCTCGGCGATGGCCAATTTTTAATTACCTCCACTTTACTTGGATCCATCTTTAATTTATTTGTCGATATGACAAATCCCAAGTAAATGAGTTATGTCTTCATAAATGAAGATTTCCTCATGTTGATCAACAGCTTCGCCTGCTGTAGCTTCTTCATTACTGCAGCTAAATGCTTCAGATGTTTTGCTTGTGTTTTACTGAAAATCAATATGTCATCCAGATAAACAATGACAAATTTACCAATGAATTCCCTCAGGAATTCATTCATCAACCTCATGAATGTACTCGGTGCATTCCTCAAGCCAAACGACATGACTAGCCACTCATACAACCCTTCATTGGTTTTGAAGGTTGTCTTCCACTCATTGCCTTCCCTCATGCGAATCTGATGGTATCCGCTTTTCAAATCAACCTTTGAAAAAAAATTTACTCCACTTAAACAGTCCATCAAGTCGTCCATCCGTGGCAATGGAAACCTGTACCTGATGGTTATCTTGTTAATGGCTTTGGATTCGGTGAACATTCTCCAACCTCCATCTTTCTTTGGACTCAATACCATTGGAACGACACACGGGCTTAAACTTTCCCTGACCAGTCCTTTATCCAACAGTTCCTGCACCTTCCTTTTGACTTCTTCATTTTCCTACGGTGTCAACCTGTACGCGGCTTTATTCGGCAAACTAGCTCCTAGTATGAGGTCTATATGGTGACTTACGCTCCTCATCGGCGGCAACGAATGAGGTAATTCATCTACCACAATGTCAGTGAACTCTTCCAACAGTTCCTGAATTTCTTCCGGCAAATCATCCACTCTTGTGCTGGTCAAAACGATTTTTGGTTTCCTGACCACAAAGAATTGTGGATCTTCCTTCTTCTTTACTTCCGCCAGAAGTTCCTTCCCACTCATGAGAAGTACAGTATTTCTCGGTTCTGGTTTTACTTCTTTATCTTTAATTGGAAGTAACATATGTGTTCTTCCATTCTTCTCCAAAGTATACGTATTCATCTTCCCATCATGAACTACGTTCCTGTCATATTGCCATGGTCTTCCCAGTAACAAATGACATACATCCATAGGGATAAAATCACAGAGTATTTTATCATTGTATCCTCCTATCTTGATGTCAACTAAGCACTCTTTGGTGATGCTTACCTGATGTCCCTTCTGTAGCCATGAAACTTTGTATGGACTCGGGTGATCAGTTGTCTCCAACTCCAGCTTTTCTACCATCTTGGTTGAAATGAGATTATCTGTGCTTCAGCTATCCACGATAACCTTGCACACCCTGTCTTTGGTCTTGCATGTTGTTCTGAAAAGTCTGTTTCTTTGAGCTATGTCCTTCACCTCCTTCTCAGGTGTTAAGAGAAATTTATGCATCATCAATGACCTTCCGTCTTCTGCGTCTTCTGCTTCAGCATCTCACCTCTGTGCCTCGGTGATGTGAGCTTCTCCTCCATCCTTCTTCTTATCTAGACAGTCAAATAACTTGTGTCCATTCTTTCCACACGTGAAGCATGTGATGAATCCACCTCTTCCTCTTCCTCTACCTATGGTACGAGGAAATGTGTTATTATCAGCGTATCCTCCACCCTGTTCTGTATGTTGCCTTCATTGTTCAACGTGTTGGCCTCGTTGTGAACTTCCACCTCTTTCTGTTCTAGTCTGAGTCTTCTTCCAGTCATCCTTGGATTTCTGGAACCTATCTTGGGAAACTGACTTACCTTTTGGCTGGCTCCTAGCTCGGCCTCACTGTCCTGGCTTACGGCTCAGCTTCTCTTCATCTTTCAACGCCATTTGATATGCATCCTCCACCGTTCTGATGGTTTTCATACTCATCTCATCCTGGATATCGTGTCTCAAGCCATTCATATACCTGGCAACTTTTTCATCATCGCTCTCTCGATGACCTGCTCTGATATTTAGCTTGTAGAATTCCTTTGTATACTCCTTCACTGTCATCAGCTTCTGTCTCAGGTTCTGCATTCTCCTGAACAGTTTGATTTGATAATCCCGTGGGATGAACTTTGCCTTCATCTTCACAATCATTCGATCCCAGCTTTTAATCTTTTGCTTGCCTTTGCAGCGTCTATCTGCTTGAAGCTCGTCCCACCATAATGCTGCGTGTCCCTTCAATCGTGTGACAACATGTCTGACCTTCTTATCCTCTTCAATATCCTCATAATCGAAGTAAGTGTCTAGAGCTCTAATCCAATCTAGCAGCTCTTCCGCATCCAGATTTTCCTCATAAACTGAAATGTCCATTTTTACCTTTGTACTCATTCTTGCAACAGCTTTAAGTAAGCGTTCACTCGCTGCATCTTCCGCTGGGATTTCTTCTCCTCCATGTCCAACATCCTCTTCATCTTCAGATTCACTGATATCTCCTACATCAGCTTTGCGCCTTTGTGATGTCTCCATGTCCTCCATTCTGGCATGAAGATTACGCATTTCTCTCTCCATGTCTGGATTCTGCGCTTGCCTACATCTTTCTGTAGACATTTCCCTTTCCTCCTCTGGATCGGGTGATTGTCTACCCCTTCTCCTTGGTGGCATGGTGAATTCTCCTTGTCCTCTGCTACAGAAATCAACGAAGCTTTTCTAAGCTTTGATACCACTCTGACGCAAGCGCGCCACCCAGGGCACGTCCGCTCCCACAGGACCTTATCTTCCCTTGGCCCAAAGAACTAAAATGCTCTTCAACTCCCTTAACGGGAATTTTCAAAACCCACAGAATACTCCTTTGATCTCCCTACTTTAAATTGGGAAATCGGACTTCGCAAGATCGCGAGTCCTGAAAACACAGGTTCGGGTCTCACAAATCCCCGAAACCCAATGAAAACTCTCCAACGCTTTCCCACTCCTGTCGGGAATTTCCCCGTCAGGAAATCAACACTCACAAGGTCGTGATCCACTCCCCTCACGGATCCTCGACTCCCGATGTCTCAATCAACGCTGACCTTATCCCACCTTATCGGGACTTTCTGCTATCGGGAAATCGGCACATACGGTGTTACGAGAACCTGCCTCCTCGATTCTTCGATTCCTTATCTGCGATGGCACTCTCTGCTAGGCCTCCCGGTCCATGTGACCGCAATACCCATTATATCAGGGCTTCAGAATTCACGGGAACGAAGTGTATAGACTTTGCGTCCTCAGATTCTCTGATTCTCCGATCCCCGACAACAATTTGCCACCTGTCCTTTGCTCTAGCGCCTATGGCCCACACTCCTGTGGTGATCGGGAAATCGCGTATCGGGATATCGCGATTCCTGTTGCACTAGTTCACGGAACTCTTCAAGTCCCGATCCCCGATACGGGTGACACCTGTCCTCCACTATCTTCCACTATGGCCCACATGACTCTCCCGTCGGGATATCGCGGATCGCGATTCCAACATGAAAGAGTTTCTTGCTTCCGGAAACTCCGATGCCCCAAACTCCGAATCCTTGGGATCTCTTGCCACGCATCCTCGCTGATAGACGGTTCAAATCTCGTTGGGATATCGTGGATCGCGATTCCAACATGCAAGAGTTTCTTGCCTCCGGAAACCCTGATACTCCGATTCACGACTTCCTCGGATCTCCCGACATGTGTCCCTGCTAATGGACGGTTCTGAGCTTATCGGGATTTCACGGATCGCGATTTATGATGCAGCGATTTCTTCACTCCTGGAATCCGCGATGTGTTAAATCCCAACTCCTCTCCTGATGTCAGACGCGTGTCCTGCCAAGATCAACGGCTAGGATCTTCGTCGGTATTTCGAGACTCAAAAGGTCTCAGTTCTCTCGACCTTCAAAACCCCGATGCCTCCAATATCCTAATGCCTCACCATAATACTGACGCGTGTCCTGCCGAGCTCAACGGCTAGGATCTTCGTCAGTGTTTCGAGACTCGAAAGGTCTCCAAATTATTAACTTCTGAAACCTCGATGCCCACGCGGACTTTAAACCCTATGGAGCTTCTATCCAATCGAACGATTGACGAGAAATCAAATGAAAATCCAACAGCTCACAGTACTCTGGGCTCAACTCCCGGTGTAGCCGTATCTTCCTCGCTACTTCTGATGGATCTAACGGCTGACGGGATTTCCCTGAGCTTCTCCACAAGATCTTGACCGTCACTCCTTCCTCCTTGAGGATTTCCTAATACAAACCTCCGGTGAGGTCCTTCAATAGGTTTGAAGGCTTTTTCCCTCCTGAGATTTTTCCATCTTCTCAGTCTCTTAGAAAAGAGATCTCTGTGCATGCACTCCTTGCGGCAACCCTGCAAACACTTCAAGTGTTCGACCTTCTTTTGACTCTGCGCACGCTTGTAGCAGCAGTCCTCCAAAGATTCCTTCTCAGACTCACGACTGAGACTTCCTCTTCAGCCTACGCACTTCTTGCATGGCTTTAGCAACCCACTCTCACTTCTGGGTGAATAAGAACAAGAGTTAAACTATCTGAGCCTCCATCAACGCACTCTTTGTGGATGATTTTTCGACTGCACACCTTGCAGGAATCTCCTGGCTCAGATAGAGAAACAATTGAAACTCATTCCATCTCCCCTTCAGACTTCAGGTTGAAACATGAAATCACATGCACAGCATATAAAAAGCAAATGCATGACAAGAAGCAAACATTCATGAGCACATCAACAATATACACAGAGAAACAACACAAACCATGAATTTGAATCAGAACTTTCTTCTATTAATTCAAATGCCTGTACATGGGTGTTCTTCATACACTATTCTCTTCTTGCTTTTCTCTTCTCCTGAATGCTTCCATTATGTTACAATAAGACAATGAGGGTGTCTATATCCGTTTTCCCTCTTGGACTCTAAACTATCAAATCTAGACTTAAAATCCTATCTATCAACATTAACTAAATTAAATGCCAACTATCTACCAAAGGACGAGAGCTTAAAGGCTCAAGGTCTAATACAATATACAAATGCACCTTCATAAATGGCTTCATTAAAGACTTGCGCAACAATCCCAAAGCATTTTCAAAAATTTGGGTTGGTTTGTCCAGTTGATCTCCGCTTGATGTGCTGGCTCGCTTGATGGGTCGGTGATGCTCCTACATCAAACCTGCACAATTTCTACAATGGATGATCCTTCCTAGGCCTTGAATAAGACACTAAAGTGTTCAATACCTAGTGTAGCCAATCCATCAAAAGAATTAACCACCTCTCCTTCCCTCTTCCTTAGCCCCCAGATAGTATTAGCCAATTTCCTACCTTTGGCATAAGCTTGAAAAAAAATTGGTATTCTCATCACCAAAAGAGAGCCAAATCGCACAATTCTTTAGTCTCCACAAGGCTTCTTTTTCCTCTAGTAAAAGCCTACGTATTTTCTCAAAGCCAACCAGATTCTCCTTATCAACAAGAGATAAGAACCCCTGCCCTTCACCTACTTGAATCTCCAAGAGAGATAATTCGATGTGTCTCAGTTCCTGTTCCTCCTTGAGTTTTTTCTCCTGAGCCCAAGTAATAGTATCTTGTTTTAACCTTTTAAGATTCCCCACAAATTGTACAAACAAAGGGATTTGATTATCAATAGAGATTGTAGACCACCAACCCCTAACTAAATCTTGGTAAGATGGATACAAAATCCATCCTTCAAATAATTTAAAAGGGCTCGGTGCTCTTCTACTTCTACCCCTTAACTCTAGCATAATCATATTATGTTGAGATTCACCCCCACAAGTAACCCATTGTCTGACCAATTCTGAATATTCCAATACCTCCTTCGACAATAAGAACCTGTCCAAACGCTTTGCCACCCTATCCTCACCAACCCTTGTATTACACCAAGTTGGATTCAATTTTTGGGGCTCAACATCAATCAACCCATGATGGTCCAAAACGTTTTGAAAAAAGTTGGATAAAGAATCTGGGACAACACACAGTCCCCAAACCTCAGCATCCCTTAAGAGAAATTTAAATCCCCTCCAAGAATAATCTCCTTTCCCCTAATCCAGGAACATCCAACTAAAGTGTTTCAATATCGTAGTCTATCTTGGTAAGGCCCATAGACATTGATAATAGTCACATTGCACCCCATTCCAGAGGAGAAAAAAGTCAGACCAATCCCTGAGTCAAACCCCCAAACACTCTCCAAGTTACAAGTCGTTTTGAGCCACCCAGTAGCCTACCCACCTGGATGCCCCTTTCCATCCACCGCTGCAAACATACATCCCAAAAACAAGGAATCAAGAAACTTCACCATTGTTTCACTAACCCCTAATGTTTCTTGTAACAGAATAACATCCGATGAGTTCAATTCCAATAGCCTCCGCAAAGACAATTTTTTAGATGGGTTTGCCAACCCACGACAGTTGAAAGACAAGATTTTTATGAGGTAACCTCTCCAAGGGTTTTCTTTAATATAAGCACCCATTCGATGGAGGAATTTCGACCATAAGGCAAATCAATCCTGCCCTATATTGAGCTAAGAAGAAGTGTGATTTTTGACCCCTACCTTTACTAGAAAGAGAAATCTGAGGGATAGTTCCCATACCGCACTCTCCTGAGCCAAAAACATCATCCCCCTTAGGTTCCCCTTTGACAACTGACCTATTTCTAAAATGGTAACGTACCCTTCTTTCATTCGAAGAGGAATTCGTAGAGGCTAAGGGGGTGACATATTGGGAAAGAAGGAAGGTAGTGGAGACCTCAGCTAATAGAGAAGGGGAAGAAGGACAAGAGGATAATCCCATAATATTAGGTGAAAAAACCCCTACTTCCTCTGAGGTATATGGACCAAGTAGAGACAACTCCAAAATAGGCAAGGATCTCTGCACCACTGAAGGGATCGAATAAGGCGTGACCAAAGAAGGGGGAAAAACCAACTCACTGGAAGCCAAGGGATAGGTGAGAGAATATAGACTCATAGCTGAAAGGCCCTTCAAACTTCGAGAAAAAAGAGAGCTCACATTACCCAAAACCCCATCCATAAACCCAACATCTGAAAGTGAAAAAATAATAAACAGAGAGAGACCCAAAGAAGACTTACCCGAGAAATCCTGCTCCTTACGAAGAGTTTTTGTTGTAGGGAAAGGAGGCTTTGGCCCATCCACCAAAGAAGGAATTGAAAAAAAATTCGAAGAGATTGGAGGAAAACCTAGAGAAACATTTCCCAAAGGAGAGTCCCTCGCCCCTACCTTGTGTTCACCATCACCCAACTGCACCTCTAGAGACGGTCCAGAGGGTGAAATTGGTGACACAGAGCCTTTAGTGAAACAAAATTTTCCTTTGAAGGGTAGAGGACACTCTGTGATCCTGTGACCATAGGCATGGCATCTGTGAAATTTGAAGGGTATTCCTTCATAATCCAACATCTGGACAAAGGTTCCTATCGTTGATTCAATAGTTAACTCATGAAGAAGACCTAGGTGCAAATTTAGCCTTACCAAAATCCATGCCACCGACATAAAACCTGTATCCTCCAAAGACATATCCACTTCTATATAACATCTGAGCATATTACCAATTGCAACAAACCTAGTAGAATTCCATAACTACATTGGAAGACTTGACAACCTGACCCAAATAGGTTCCTCATCAATCATCTTCTTCTTTGCATCAAAAGTAGGAGTCCATCATTTAAGAACAATGGGCATTTCAACCATACTCCACACCTTCAATAGGAACCCAATTTACAGCCTTCTTGGAGGAAAAAATGAAAGCAAACCAGCCCCGTGACAAGAAACGAATGAGTGGCATCTTTGTGATGTCTTTGATCCAGTTCTTGGTTATCCACTCCTTCAGAAAATCCATACCCAACTTTTTTTCCCTAACACGACCAACCACCGCCAACTCAGAGAAATCGAACACCCTATCCATATCGATGTCGTCCCCAAAAATAGTCGCTTAGAGCACTTCCTGTCTCGTTCACATTGAATACCTTTTGAAGAAGTTGACAAAGGACCCCAAACTCCCTTATGGCCTTTTACATGTCGCTCCGACCTCTGAGGATCTCATGCGGGGTTTTCCACTCTTTTTTCAAGCACCTTACCCACCTCATCAAGTTATGAAACTCCTGTTGGAACACCCCCAACCTCCCCCTCACCTCCCAAAGAGTTTTCGACGTCCAATAAAGTAGACGGAAAGAAATCCAAATGTGTGTTGAAACCCTCCCCACCAGAGGGCTTCCAAACCGCCAAGTCATAGCGTCCCTCCAAACCGGCAGAGATGAACGCATACAGACCGTCATTGTCTGAGGTAATAAGTTCTCCCCTTGCCTCATCCCCTGCCATGGCAGTCGATGTTCACCTCACTGGCCCAAAACAAGCCCACAAGCTCCCCTGCTAGCACCCGAAACAAACCAACCCCCTCGTGTAAACCCTAACCCTAACCAACACCTCCCATCGCTCCACCCTCACATTGCAGAAATAGTATATTACAACCACAATAGCCAATAAAAGAACCATAATACTGCAAAATGTTACACCTTTATTAATAAAAACAACGTTTACTTGCCTCTTTGAGGGGGAAACTTCCAATAAGTAGAACTCTGATTACAATATATTTCACAAAATATCATATTAAATTTCTTCTACTTCTTTATATAGTTCTATCTACTTTCTAGGAACATTCTAGAGAATGAACTTTCTAGTAGGTGAAACCTTATAGTAAATCTTCTTATAATTGTTGTTTTACATTACTACATAGACCTTATTTACTAGAGATTATCTCTATATATAACTACTTATCTATGTATTTAAGAGATTAAAGTAAAACCCTAATAATGTGTCATCATTTATGTGCCATGTTTAGACATGCATCATATGATATCTTCTCTCATAGTTTATGGTTTACATGCATAGAGTTATTTTGCAACCTCATTGAATAAGAAATTATGAAAGTAAGTATTGGTTCTCTCCAAGTGAAAGAGAATATCGTTATGTGGAAGTGATTACGAGTTTTATTCGTATGTGAAAGGAATGCATTTTGATGATATTTATTTATTAGTTATTGATCTTTCCATCATAACAAAAGACCATAATGCTTTAAAAGCTAATTTAATTAACAAATTGCTTATTATTGAAATAATGAACCACAATAATTTGAATTAACAAATTGCTTTATTAATTTGGCAAAGATAATTCAAAACAACAAGACCTTGAAGATAAAAAAGAAATACATGTTCCCTAGTAAGTGAACAACTTTTGCAGCTGCTAATTTAATTTTTATCAAGTGATACATGTTCTCTAATAAACAATTAAAACTTAAAAAGTTGAAATTAGATACAATTTCACTTTACATGCCAGTCAATCAAAGAATGAAATTGTCACTCGAAATATCAGTGCCACTGATCAGTGAGTATTCAAAGAATGAATCCGTAAAACAGTACAGATACATAATTTTAGGGTGATCAATATGCAACATGCTGCAGAGTTTTTAAGATTACCGTTATTATATATACTGTCGAATTATTTTAATATATAAGTTTGAATATATTCAACTGTGTATATACTATTTATTATAGTTTTAAAGACTCTACAGCAGGCTACATATTGATCACGCCACTCTAAGTACCTGCGACAATTTAATTTATGCGGTTAACCTAAAAAGACTTGCTTCTAAACAGTAGCCTGGTGTGAACGTGCATGCACATTGCCAGGCGTCATGTGATATGTCATACACCCAAATACTACATTCTGTCATCGACAGGTTCCAATGACGTAACCACAAGAAATCCCTATCTCCACTGATTGGGAGTGGATGACAACAATATATGCTTTGAATAGGAGGGGGCCGAATGAGTTCTACCACTTTCCAAACGCTTTCCTTCCTATCGAACTTCCACAGCCCCCAAATCATTCTGTTGTCGGCTCCGAAAGTTTTTCCAATCACACATAACTGCTTTTTATGTTCTGCAATACACACAAACCGTTCGATATCCAACAGAGTTGAAGGGAACAAAATTGATTATGTCCACGAATCTTCTTCCACATCAAACACCAACAGTGTTGAGGACATAAACCAACACAGGAAACGCTCTTGCAGGAGGAATTGAGGAACGGGAACTGAATAATAAATAGGATGGACTATATTTAATTCTGGTATCTTCTTCCACGTGCCTACTTCGAAGTTGTAAACAAAACTAGTTAATCTACCATCAAATGCTGCTCTCTTATTGGTCGCGAGCCACAAGACGAGCTTTCACACGCGATTTTTTCGGTCATAGGCGATTCCTATATGAAACCCCCAGCTGCAGTCGGCCATAGCAGGCGTCGTCAGCGTTCTGTGCTCGTGGGCAAAGAGAGGGTTAAACACCAATAACAAAGACGGCGCCCTGAGTCTCTCAAAACGAGGCACCTCGAATCTCTCAAAACACGTGAATCCATCGCCGTAAGTCGACAAGAAACACTGGGATCGCTGCGGATCGTAGAACCTAAATGGGCTTTCCCACTTGAGCATGACAAACCTTCCTTGCTGCGAAACAAGGGACTTGAAAACCCCGCCGACACGTCCTTGCTGGGAAATAAGGTACCTCAAAACCCCGCCGTGAATGCTTTCCCCAAAGAAACGTGGAGAAACGACGAGCGTACGATGGCCAACGCGGTGCCCATCATAGTGAATGGCAAAAGAGGGATCTAACACCAAGGAATGAAAATACTTGCACGTGAATGACAGTCTACGTAAATCCAAAAGGGTAAGCCTTTCTAGAACTAGAATTTCCAAATCCCTTGTCAATTTATTCCACTGATTTCTCTCCTCCATAGTGTTCCCGAATGAATTCCGAGAAGCTATGAATCTGATGTGGAAAAGGAAGGAGAGTAGCAAGTGAAAATGGGATGGAATGGTGAGCTGAATAAATTTATAAGTTTGGAGGACATGCATTGACCGATTGAAAAAACCAGTTGGAGGACATGCACACTTTTGCATGTCAATTTATTTTCGACAGGGAGTTCTTATTGCTCATTTAACCAAAAAAAAAGATTTTGTTAGAGCTTTTATTGCTCATTTAACCCCAAAAAAAAAAGTCTTTGTTAAAATTATTCAATATCTTATCAGTCGTTGTTACAAGTCGGCTCTTCAAACCCTAACAAACCCGACTTGTAACAATCAGTGATAAGATGCATATAACAACCAGTTACAAGCCGGCTCTTCAAACCCTAACGGGCCCGACTTGTAACAACCAGTGCTAAGATGCATATAACAACCAGTTACAAGTACAAGTCAGCTCTTCAAACCATAAAGAGCCCGACTTGAAACAACCAGTGATAATAAGATGCATATAACAACCAGTTACAAGCCGGCTCTTCAAACCCTAATGAGCCCCACTTGTAACAACCAAGATGCATATAACAACCGGTGAAAAGATGCATATAACTCATTTTAGAAATGATTAATTCCACAAAAAGTTATCCTAAAAATAGGAGAGGTATATATTATAGTATTTTGATATATGTGAAGACAAAAATAGCTTAAAAATAGTAAACAATATTAATTTTAGTAAAAATAGTAAACATAGTAAAAATAGTAAACAATATTAGTAAAAATAGTAAACAATATTGTAGATATCCTTCTCCTTGCATATAATTCATTAGAGAAATGGTTAAGCTGAAAAAAAGTTATAGCAGAAATAAGAAAGGTGTGTATTCTATGATTTTGATATATGTCAAGACAAAAATTGATTACAAATAGTAAAAATCATTAATTTTATAAAAAAAAAGCATATTTGGAATCTGCACTGCCAACTCTATCGTGTCAATATTTTTGTCAATAATTGAATTGTGTAGTGTCTATATTTTTGTCAATAATTGAATTGTGTAGGCTATATAAAATAACGTCAAAAACAAAGATATCGAGAGGAATTCATAAAAACAGAGATTTTTGTGTATTTGTAAACCGGACCACTAGGTTTGTCATCCCAAACCTAAATTCGAAGCAACCAACTCAGCAAACACGTATTCTGGATTTGTCACTCTCGACCAAAAAAAATTGAGGTCGACTGAGGTAGTCAATGACACAATTGGTGCTCTATGTCTTATATTTGATGTTGAGATGGAATTACTACAATTGTGTAGACCACTTTTGATGGCGGTCATTCTGCAACTTTCCTTGTGTTTGTATGAACTGTGTTCATATTAATGTGAATAAACCATCTCTCTCTCTCTCTCTCTCTCCCCCTTTTTCCCCCTTCTCTCCCCTCTTTCTCCATCCCTCCCTCTATCTTCCTCTCTTTCTCTCCAACCTCACTCTCCCTATCCCTCACTCACTCTCTCTCCCCCCTCTCTCTCTCCATCGCCCTCTCTCTTCCCTCTCTTATCCTCTCTCCTTGTGTCCCTCTTCTCCCTCTCTCTCTCTCTCTCCCCCTTCCCCCTCTCTTTCTCCCCCCC
>SNQJ01S0006995.1:165449-194533 GCA_010110895.2 Picea sitchensis | reverse complement strand
CCCCTTGGTAGGTATAGTCGACAGTCCGATCCGAACGTATGGGCAGGATAACAAGTCCAAAATTGACTCGAGAGGCTCCCACACATAATCATGGGTATACCCTCAAGTGACCCCCAATATACGATCCGACCACTACAAACAGTTGAACCACGGAGGGATAATCTTTGTAACTCACCCGAATGTGACCTCGTGCATAACCCCTATGTGAGAGGGGGATCCCAGAAAGCCTATACGAAAATTGGATTTTCTCTCCCTATCGCAAAATGCTAAGTTTGTTTGATAGCTTTGGAAAGTTATCCTTTTAGCCTTATTCCAAAGCCCTACACCTTAAACTAATGTAGGTTTGCTAACAAAGATGTAAAAAGTCTGATAAATTTTAGTTAAGCGTTGATTTTAGTGGTTGTTGTTTACTTAGAGGTGTATGAGAGTGAAGACTGATGATATTATGAATCAATTCTCGAAACATGCATAAGGAATGATAAGCAATCTTTTCTTTCAATGAATGTCTAATTAAGGGAAGGAGAAGGATTTTCCTTTCACTATCAAACACCAAGATGAAATGACTTCATGCAATAGTCCTCAATAAGGAATCCAATGCAATGCTAAAATGTTTGTATGTGACTGATAACCAGTAGATATAAAGATTCTTATGCTAATCAGACTTCAAGAGTTGTGAGATTTTAAGCAATCTAGAAGCAAACTTCACATAAACCAAAAGACACCCTTGTTATGATCAAACAAGAATCAGAAAGCCAAAAACTCAAAAGGAAGGAGAAAGATCTTGGAAAAGATGACTCAAAGATCAAAAAGAAAAGTACAAAAGACCTTTGAAACCCCTTACAAAGTTTTCACTCATTCAGATAAACGAGAAGAAAATGACAAATTGACTCCAAATCGTGAAGGACAAAGAGTTATTGAAAAGTAAGGACAAATGTCAAAAAATACAAACAAAAGAGGATGAATTCTTAGAAATAAGGGTGTTTGAAAGCCAATATCAAGATGGACTAAGAGCATGGGACCCTGAGCAAAAAACCAAAACCAAGAAATAGCTTCAGAAGATGAAAATTCTGGAGAATTTCTGACAAAAATGGGGTAGTGGTTTGGTGTAAGGGGCAGCAGAGCATTCCAGTGCTCTGTGTAAGGCTACAGGGGAGTGCTAGTGCTCTGACAACAACAGGAGGGGAGTGCTCTGCTCCAAAAACTCAGAAAAAAGCCCAAAAACTAAAAAATTCAAGAAAATTCAGTCAATCAAGATGATCTTGATGACATAAAGAGGCAATCAAACAATTCTAAGAATAAAAAAGACAATGTGGAGAAGATAAAATCAGTGGGAAAAGGGTCAAAACAAGATCTGGGAATGGAAACAAAAATCAGATTTCCATGCGCAGTGGAGTCACCAATTTCTGTTGTAGTTGAATCCCCCTGCGGACAAGTGGATTCCCTCTTGGCCTCTAGACTCCCAAGGCCAAGACAAAAAAGTGGTTAACATGGACACTGACTTCCTTTTATATCTAATCAAGCTAATGAATGAAAGAGAAGGAGAAAGATATGTACCTTATTAGCGATGGTTGTCCTTGCAAAGTCCTGGATAAGCTTCGATCCTGAGCTCCATGATAGATCTTGTAGGACAAACAAAGGTACAAAAGACTTCATACTCTATTGAGATTAGCTCAAACATAGATCCATCTACTGTAGACAAAATCATATGGAACAAGCACAAGTTTGAAAGAAACAGGCCAAGCATTGATTATCAATGAGAACAAGTAAAAGTACTTACAATCCTTTGAATGAAGGTGCAACAGCTTCTTCCAGTTCTCCTTGTCCAACCACTTTGCTCAAGTAATCTCCACTGATTGCTTTGATGGCATGTCACTCATGATATCATAAGTTTGATTTAATTCCCAATATCCATTGTCAATACCTTCTTATGAGATCATAAGTTAGGTATAATTCTCAATCTTCCTTGTCTTTTGTCAGTACCACTTATAGGATCATAAGTTTCGTATCAATCTCTAGTCTCCACTGTACCTTTCACCATGAGAATGCCTCCGTATATAACCTTGGATAGGTCCAACCACTTGAGATATATTTGGGATAAGTTGAGGATTCCTCTCCTTCAGTTGAGGATCTCCCCTAAGATCATGCCTTGACCATCTATTCGAATCCAACTACCTTCTGGAATCGAGGGATTCTTCCCTTATTTGCCTCAACAAACCCAGAATTTGCTAAAAAAAGGGTAGAACTCCCCCAAAAGGGTAGAACTCCCCCAAAAGGGTCACACGACACTCAAGCACTCCCCCAAAGAGGCTCAAGGAGCGCCAACACTCCCTGACAGTGGGTAGGGGAGCACTCCTCTCCAAAATCCATTTTTTTGTGGTTTTCTCAATGGAAAAAGGTTTGTACTCCCTGTCAAGTGACTTATCTTCTTCAAAACTAGTCTTTGGGGTGTCTCAAGTATCTTTGTGATGTCATTAGAGGCATGACATAGGCAATATGGAAGTATGATGTTCTTGACACTTGCAACACTTGTAGTCAATATGCGACACTTGTGGACAAGATGTGACTCTTACAACTGACTGGTAATGACGACACTTGCGAAACTATCGAAGTGAGTAATTTTGAGGTGTAACACTATGGGAAGACGGGGGTCACAATGAAAGGATTTGGATTGAAAGAGCATAGAATGGGAGGATTCAACACTATCTAAGTGGGAAGTTTGTTCCGAGGAGGAAAGGCCTTGGGAGTGGTTCAACAACTGGTTGAAAACATATTTTTATGTACCATTGCAGTCAAGGAGAGGAGAGGAATCCAATGGGATGGGTCTCGAATAAGGGTGTCTGCAATACCACTATACTCTTTTTTTTTACTCTTGCAGATTTATACTCCAATGTGAGTACTATTGTAGTGGCGAAATTCCCAAATTCTTAACAGGAAGAAATGTGTAGTAATTTCACAACCACAATGTAGGAGGAAATGTTGCATGACAATAGATCTTGTATGTTCCTTGATTGTTCCATTTCTGTCCCAAGGGTTAGGGTTTTTTAGGGTTCCTACAAAAAATGGTTTGCCCTATGTTATAACTCTCTAATATAGGCGAGGGGTTGAATAGTAGTACTTGACCCAATATCTCAGGGCACCAACTAAGGAGGATAGATCGTACCCTTAGTCGTACTACATGATTACCCAGGTACTAGAGAGTATCTTCCCGAGTGTTTTTCTCGGTGGAACTATAGCAGTCAGGAGGCCGATCGGTTGATCTCTAGCAAGTTTCAAGATACCTAGGCCAGTTCGTATACATGTGTTGTCTAATGTGCTACCACTCGAAGGGGTACCAACATGGGTTACAAGGGTGTCCAATAGCGTGAGCTTAAAAACCTCTTGTATTTCCTACGTGTATGCTTCCTCGACTGTGGATTTATGTACTGAATGAAAAATGAATGTAGTTTTAAGACATCGTAACACGTCTCTACCCTAAAAAAAACATTAACCCACAATTCTTGCTAAGGAAAGTGTTGTGATAACACTTGTAAGATACCAGATGTAATATAATATGCATAAACATGAATATTCAGTAGATATCAATGGAACAATAGAATATTGAGAAGAGAAACACCATAAATGATACCTTTATTCAAGAAAGAAATGTTCACTTACCTCTTCAAGGGGGAAAACTCTAACAAAGAAGAGCTCTATTACACTAATTATCAAGACAACAACTTCTCATGCCTCCTACTCTTATTTATACTAATTCTATCTTCTAAAAAACATTCTAGAGGAAGATCTTTTTAGAAGCGGAAGCTTCTATTAGATCTTCTTACATTGACTTGTTCACATTTATAAAATAATCCTTATAAACTAATGTCGACCTTTATTACATGGAAAATATATTATTCTACCTATATGAGGGGTTGGGGAGGTTAATTTCCTAACTTATGTGCATTGGCCTAGAATGCAAAAAGATATAGCAAGGTATATCAAAGGATGCATACTTTGTTGTACTAGTAAGCCTAGTAATAGGAAGCAAGGTCTATACCATCCCTTTCTTGTAGTCAGTCGACCTTGGGAAATAATTTCCATGGATTTTGTGAGAGGTTTACCAACAACTAGGAAGGGACATGACTATCTATTTATGGTAGTTGACAAGTTCAACAAGATGTGCATTCTTATGCCTTGTAAAAAGACCATCAAAGGACAAGAAGCAACAAACATGTTCTTTGAATAGGTATGGGTGCACTTTGGGATACCAGGGAGCATCATATCAGACATGGATACTATATTTATTAGTTCCTTTTGAAATAAAATTTGGGAAGGAATGGATATTAAGTTGAAGACATATATAGCATTCTATCCACATACATATGGGAAGAAAAAAGTAGTCAATAGGACTTTAATGCATCTTTTTAGGGGTTACAATTAAAGCATTTGAAGACCTGGTATTAAAATATGATCTATATTCAACACTTTTATAATAAAGTAGTCCACAATTCTACTGGTAAGTCCCCTTTTGAAACTTTCTTTGGGTATTTTCTTCCTTTTCCCTTGGATGTTGCATATGGATAGCAAGGACAAGTGAGGGAAGAAATCATAGGAGAAGCTTTGAAAGAAGAGAAGCTTGGTCAACATAGGAGAAACTTGTCCATAATCTTGTTGAGGTAGAATATAGGGTTGATGGCATAAAGGGCCCCATGCCATCCTAACCGATGTCTTCACTTGTAATATTAATCTCAATCTAAGCATGGGGAATGTAAATGAATGAATAGAAAACATTTGAAAAAATGAGAAGGAAACAAAAAAGAGAAAAAATGTGTATTTAAAAAGACACGAGACACTATTTCTCTAACGTAATTAGAAAGAAAATACAAAAGAGGAGAAACCCATGTTAGGCTTGGGGATGCTTGACCTTCTAGCTAACCCCCCAACTATGCTATTATTTTATTTAGTTTTTCACCTCAAGGGAAGAGGGGTTAGTTGGCTAAGAGTGAGAGGAATTCCTACCCAAATTACCTTGTGAACACTAAGAATGGACCATAGAGCCTAAGGGTATTGTAACATGCACATTGCCAAGAAATAAAGATCCTAGTCGAAACCAAGCGAATGTTGGTTTTCCCATTTGATTTTCCAGGGTAAATACTAAGATGAATCTCTCTATTTACTATGCTATTTTTATATATATAAGTTTTAAAAGAATCTACTCTATATTTAATGGCCACCTAACAATTTTGATCGTGTGAAGTTTGATTTAATGAAAATACTATGATTTTTTCTTCATGTCTTCATTCCTCTTGGCCATTGAAGAATCACGATAGATTTGTAATGCATGGCCTCGATCTATCTCTAAGATGCAAGATCAATGGCTTAGATAGTATGGTTGTTTCACTATTATATTGAATTTCTAATCATGAATTTTCTTGTTTAACTCACTTTTGGAGAACATAAAATCATAATTGTTGTTTTCCATCGATGCCATGGGTCATCTTCTTGTTTCTTGAAGTTTATTTTTCTTCCTATAGATTGTTTAGATCCCATACATAGCCCAACAATTATCAAAATCCTTTCCATAGGCCATACACGTCATTGTTGAGTGATCAAGGGTAATACATGGGTCGTTGTTGGTTTTAAAGAGCAACAACATTAACACTAAACACATAAATAAGCAAGGGACAACAAGAGTTTATGTTGAGAAAAACCTAAAGGGGGGAATACTATTAATTAAATCATTCCCTTGTATCTTTGTATTGTATAATTGGTCCCTTTATATAATGATATGTGACCACAATAACAATGCCATAATTAGATGATTAGTTCAAGCCATATGCATAACTTTCTCCAATAATATTTCGCTAAATCTCTCAACTCAATCCATGAGATCATCATCCCTAATATATCTCCTTATCCTCATCTTTCACTCATACATAGACTTTATTTATGGTCTACATAGTCACAATTATGCACTCATATACATTAGACATTATTCATATATACAAAGTATGAATTATTCCTTCATACTCCTCCTTAATGAATACTTGTGATCTCTTCAATCGATCTTTGAATTGGTCCAATCTTCAACATCTTATTATGATTTGTCTTTGATATTCTTTATTCTACAGCTTCAATTACTTCTTGTACCTGTATAGTATAAACATCATATTTGTTGAATTCCATATATAAAATCTACCATCCAACGGAATACATGGCTCACCAACCACTGTATCCATAGGTTCTATAGGAAACTCTTTCTTGTACATGGTTCATCAACCATTCTTGAATCACAAATCTCATACATGCAACTGTAACCCCCACTGCATCATCATCAATCATCATCTTGGGTATGGTTTTGCTTACCCATACATCATGGGTTTTGGTGGATTACCCTCAACCATTACATTTCTCATGTGGTTTCGACTGACCCATCAAGTGACTTCTGGCTAATCACGAACCTTCCTCTATCATGACAATCGGTTTCTGCTTACCAAAAATAACACATTACATGAAGTGGTTTCTAGCTAACCAAAAACCTTCAACATACAAATTATGGGGGTACACTTACCTCTTCATGGCTTACATCAACATTGACTCAGGTACATACAACATGCATTTTCATGGCTTACATCATCATTTACTTAGATACAAAATACATCTTTATACAAACATAGGACCAATATTATCTTTGTTTCCATCATCAAAACAACATTATCAAAGAGGATATTCAAACTTCTTAGGGATATCATTCTCTGTGCTTTTCAAAAAACAAACGATACTAATTTACCTTGCTCTGCTTCCTTCTTTGTTCTTTGTCTTTTTTTCTTCTGCATTCTTCCGTCCTTTTTCGCTGTTTCTCTTCGACTAATTCATTCCTTTGCTTTCTTCACTATCTTTCTTTCTTCTTTCGTTGCTTCATCTTTCTCTATCATCTGCTTCTGTCATGGAGTCATCATATTCATTAGTCTTCTTTTTACCGTCATTTTCTGATGTTATGGAGTCAACATATTCTTCTCTCTTATACATCTACTTCTTGCATAATTCTTCTCAATACCTGCATAAAATTATTATTGTAGAAGGGACGTCTCCATCCAACAAGACACATGCAATCTGCTTCATACATTTGCAATTACATACTTACAAAAATATGTTTCTTGTTGGGTTGTACAATGTCCAACAAGGAAACCTATGACCTTGGTTTGGAAAACTTAATTGACACACCAATGACATGACTTAAACTTAGACATTTTGAATGACTTGAACTTGATTTTACTTTGACTCCATATTTTCAACTCGACTTCAACTTTTATATCAACAAATTCTCATGTAATGACTTGACTCGACATATTTAAAATGTCGGGTATCACTGAACATGCGCCCAAACTTGCCTTTGACAATGACTTAACTTAATTCTTTACACCAACCAATTTCATCTTACCTCATTACATCACCTTCTGAAAAAGACTCCATATTTAAAAAAAAAAAAAAAAAAAAAAACTTTAACCATTTTAAACTTTGTAGCCACCCTTCTCAAATATATCCACTTTAACTTTTCTAGGTATTTCTCTATCCACATGGTAAAAAAAAACATTTCAAAATCTTTCATCACTTTGCTTACATACTCATTTGAGGGTTTTTTTTTGTTCTTTAGACTTTAAAAAAAAAAAAAAGTCAAAGTGGTGTAATAACAATAGTGGATCATAAGCTACACCCATCAAACTTTCCATGATCGTTCTTTGTCTTCCCACGTTGACTTAAAGCTTATAAACATATATTGTCTATTAAACAATGGATAAAGGGCTCAAAGAAATACCTCAAAGGATAACACTTTGCTCTTCTTGAAAAAAAAATAGAAGTGGGAAGGAAAATGTCGCCAATTACAACAAACATTATATCTCTCTTCACATGATCGCCCTTCACACAACGATCGAATTACCATCTTCGGTAATTGCAAAAATTGTGTTGAGCACTTTCTAACTTCAGATAACCTCTCTCCTGCAATGGAACGACTCCAACACACCAATTCCTCAATCATCTACGACATTCAACACCATTTTGGCGCTATAGGTCACATAGATTTCAATTCGAATTGTGCAGGATTCAACTCTCTCATGCATGCTGTGCAATTTGGCACTTCTTAACCCGTTTTTACAAATTTCGAGTACCTCTCCACTTTCTAGACGGTAAATTGGGTAAACTTTCATCCTTGATTAGGGAGTTTAACCTCAAAGAAAACAAGAGATTCGAACCTGTAACCTTCTCGATTGAAAATAATTTTATATCTAACTCAAAACCACTTAAACTAATCCTTAGAATTCATGACTTTTATCTCCTCTAACATATTTAGATATAATAATCTTCCTAATAACTCAAACTTTCAAGTGCCAGGAATCACTCTTAACTCTTATTCATAGAGTGGAAACATAAAACTAATTTACACTAATTAAAAGAATAAGCTCTCGATTTGCACCCAACTATAACAGACATAGCTACTTGTTTATAAGTAAACTTATGATACCCCTCAATCATCTGTAGAGCTTATTTCTCTTTGGCATGAGCTGTATGACCTTCATGTTCATACAAAGCGTATGAAATGGCTTTGTACGCATTTCCCATATCGTAACACTTGCCCACTCGAGCTTCTCTACATATAGATATGCAACGACTTCTGGGCAATGCACTCTCACAACCTCCTTTATCTTCGACGTAGTTTTCTGTCTTACGTCCTCAGCCTCTTGGTTATTGCAATGAATTCTTCTCCCACCCAACAAATCTTCCATTTACTCCCAATGGTTCCTTCATGTCCTCACGACTACAACAACATCTACAACGATCAGACCTGCAATTTCTCTTTCAATAATAGTGGATAGTTCACGCCCAACCTACGCTCTTATACCAAATGTTGAGTTTATGCTATATCCACAAGGAGGAAATATTATTAATTAAATAATTCTGGTATATCTTTGTATTGTACAATTGGTCCCTCCCGTATATAATGATAGGTGACCATAATATCTATCTCTGTCATAATTATATGATTAGTTTAAACCATATGCATAATTTTTTTAATAATATTTCTTTAAATCTATCAACTTAATCCATGAGATCCTCATCTCGAATATCTCTCCTTATTCTCATTTTTCATTCATATGTAGACTTTATTTATGGTTTACATCATTACAATAATGCACTCATATACATTACATATACATTACATATACATTAAACATTATTCATATATCATAAGTATGAATTATTCCTTTGTATAAGTCATATACCTAATGTTATGACTTGCTTCTTCCTCCATATCATTGCATTTACTCAACTTATGTGTGAGTGTTTGGTTATTGACTTAATTGCTCTAGAAATTCATGCCATCAACCTAATGTTTGAATTTTCAACCATTGTTTTAATTTATGTCTCACGCATAAGATCTAACATACACTACAACATTATATCTTGGACTTAATTATGGCTTCATATATTGGATTATGAGCATGGAATGACTTGGATTATAAGCATGGTTGTATGGTAAGCATGATTGTATAAATGTGCTTGGTTGAAGGATAAACATGGTTTTCCTCTATTATTATTATTTTTCAATAGTGGTATGAATTCATTGAGTAATCCCAACTCATGTATACATTAACACATGGATTTTAATGATAACAAAGTTTCAATTGAACTAGAATGGAGAATGCGCATTTAGAAAACACAATATGAGACATATCGATCCTTGGTTTATTGAGTGGAGCTAGCAATGGGATGGAATCCTTCATAGTGGTTATGTTCAAGGATGAGTGTCCAAATATAAATTGATATAGTTTCTTGCAACTCATTCCAATAAGAATCCTTACAATAATGTTGGTGAAACAAAATGAATACAAGCCTCCCATTTATGGATTAGGTAGAAAGGACCACCATTGTTGGCTAATATTTATGAATGTGTATTGACTCGTCACTATTATTTAAGGAAAACCACATCACCTGAAAGTGGTCCATAAGGGGGCAGGATTTCCCTCCTTCTAGATTCCTCTAGGTCTTGAGCCCTTAACCCATTTCCTTATGTCTAAGGAAGACTAACTCTTAGCTAATTAGAAGTAGTTTTAGGTCTTGCTTCAAGACCAAAAGGTGATTTCAATGTAGATAATATCCATAAGAAATCTAGTATCATTTGTGGTCATCACCGAGACTACCTCCAATGGGATTATGTTATTTCAAGTAGCATCTAGCCTAAGTCCCATATATGAAACTAGATACTAGTCTTGGTTTCAATTTAACATTTTTCCCATATAATTATTATTGACTTTTAATATATAACAATTTAAATTTCAAGCATATTTTTTTTAATTAATTCTTGACAATAATTTGTAATGATTGCAAACCATTCTTAATGGAGCCATAGTCCTAGATGATCCACTAGTATGGGGTGTGTCCCAAATAGATTTACTAAATCTTTGGCTAGAATAGTTATGAAGTTTGTCATTACTCCATTAAGAATCCATTGTGACATTTTTTTTTTTGTTTCACGTGTTTTATTTTCTTTAGATTCATTTTATCGACTATTTTTATTTAAGTAAAATTTAATTGGAATTTTAAGAGATATTTTTCAATTAGCTAAATACTCAATAATTGGAAAAAATTAACTAACTATTTAAATTTTTAGTAATTTTTCTAATTCATTTATTATTATATTTTTCATATTTTTTCTTCTTCAAATCTTTATTTTGCTATGTTGTTTTGTCTTTTTTAATATGTTATAAACAATTATTGTTTTTACCTATTTCAAGGTTTTTTTCCATAATATTATAGTTTATTTTGCTAATTTTTTTTGTTTTTTTTAATATGTTATAAAAAATTTCTTGTTTTCACCTATTCCAAAGGTTTTTTTTTTCCATAATATTATTGTTTATTGTATTATAGGTTTTTCTTTCTACCCATTCTCATAGGTTCCACTTTTCATTCTCACATTCTCTTTTCATTTTGCAATAACAAATGAAAATTAACTCATAATGGATGTCATTTAGTATTTTAAACATCAAAGCACAAAGACTTTAAAAATTCAAAGAATTCTCAAACTTAAACTTTGAAATATACACACCCACCCACACACACAAAATTTCATAAATGGATGTCATTTACTCTTGTAAACATCAAAATACAAAGAACCCTCAAACTTAAACTTTGAAATATACTCACCGACCCCCCAACACACAAAATGTCAAACTAACGTCCAATTTTATTTTTGCACGTTATAATTTTTCATAATACCTATATATAAAATTGGGAGGAACATAGAAACAAACATTTCTATGCCCCTAGGCATGAGTTTAAACTACAATTGAGGTTAGTATCTATATGGGATTAAGGCTAGATGTTACTTTTAATTGCATGATCCCTCTGGTAGGGCCTCAATGATGACTAGCATGGGATATTGACTTGCTTGCAAATATTGTCTTGGCTGAAATTTCCATTTCGTCTTGGATTAAGACATAAAACTACTTTTGATAGGCTAAGAGCTCATTTTCCTCGAATGTAAGGAAACGTGTTAATGACCCAAGAATCAAATGAATTTGGAAAGAGTGAAATTCTTCCCCCTTACATACCACTAGCAGGTCATTTCAGGTAGCATGGTTTTCCTTGAATAATGTTGATTTCCACTTTATGATAATCAAATATTTTTTAAATTCATTTAATATTGATTAATGAAAATAAAATATTTATATACATTTTAAAGTGTTTAAAATAAGAGAAAACACTTTTTATTGACCATTGTGAGTGTTAAATATCCAATTTTATTTATTTATTTATTTAGTCTCTGAAGGTGGAAAAGCCTATCAGAACTTAGTTGTCAACCGACACTAATCCAAATTGAATCCACTTGACAACAATTCACTATCGGATTAGGATCTACGAGGATTGGCATAAACAAGGTTCTTGGCTATGGATGAGGTAGGAGACATGGTTGATGGCGTGAATATCCCCATGCCATCCTAACTAGTGTTCACACTTGTATTAATATAGTATTCTCGATGTAAGTATGAGAATGTAAATGAATGAAAATAAAATTTGTATTTGACAAAAAAACATGAGACATTATTTCTCTAATGTAATTGAAAAAAAATCCAAAGGAGGAAAAGCCAATTCTCAACTTGGGGAAGTTGAAGATTTGGTGACACCTAACACTTCAGCTAACCCCCTAGCTAAGATATTCTCCTATTTTCTTTTGCACCTCAAAGGAAGAGGGCTTCTTTGGTTGAGAGTGAGAGGAATTGATGCCAAATTCCCATGTGATGACCGAGAATGGACGAGAAAGCCTGAGGGTATTGCAGCTTGCGCATTGCCAAAAAATAAAGATCTTAACTAAAGCCAATTGAATGTTGGTTTTCCCATTTGGGTTTTCGAGGAAAACACCGAATTCATGTGTGATGAATCTCTCTATTTCTTGTGTTATTTTACTGTCTATAAGTCTTCAATAAGGGTAATCTATATTTTAATGGTTGTTTAGGAATTTTAATGGTGTGAAGTTTCATTTAATGAAAATGCTCTGAGTTTTTATTCATGTATTCATTCCACTTGGCCATCAAATAATCCCAACAAATCTAGAATATATAAGTTGTTGATTTATCTCTAAGATGAAAAATCAATAGCTTAGATAATATGGTTGTTGTAATATTGTAGAAAGTTTCCAACTATGAATTTTCTTGTTAAATTGATTTCTAGTGAAGGTAAAAATGTTGTTGTTTTCCATGGCTATCACATGCCATTTTCTTGTTTTTCAAATATTAATTTTCTACCTATATACTATTGAGAACTCATACATAGCGCAACAATCAGAAAAATCCTTTCCATAGGTTGTATGTGTTATTCTTGAGTGATTAGGGGTTGTATGTGGGTTGTATGGGATATATGCCTAGTGCTACAACTTTCCTCTTCTTCCATGGGGTTTGTTTTCCTCAGACATCATGTGAGTGTTTGGTGATTGGATGAATTGGCCTTAAGAGGATGAGTGGAAATTTATGCCACTATCTCAATGTTTGAATTGTCAATCATTCTTTTAAGTTGATTCTCAAGATTTATTGTAACACTTATCCTCAAGGAACCATGGATGTATTGGAAATAGTTGGCAACATGGACTTACCTTGCTATTTGATCATCATTTATGAGACCATCACCAAAGTCATAGAGATGAGTAATAATATTTTGTTTAGGAAAGAAGTACATTTTTTAAACAAAATACACCATTCAAGACTTGGTAATGGGGGAGTAAGAAACAAAGTTTTCAAATAAAGTGTTAATTAATATTTTTATTTGCATGTAGGTTCATAAGAGGAATGTTATCGAAGGGAGAAAATTTTCAAATAGATCATTTTCAGATTCAAGTTTATAAATGAAAAAATATTCAAACATAGGAGATATAAAGAGACTCACCATTCACTTGAAATAAGACATTTGTTGATTTGCAAATTGTCATGGATATTCCATTGGAACAGTTTGTCACAAAAAAATTGTATTATGTTGAAATATTTTATTATGATGGTATATTTCCTTAGATATCGTATTTATTAACACTAGCTTATTGCTCAAATTTATGAAAGAGAATTGAAAATATGAAAATAAAATATCTATCAGAATAACACACCATCCACACAAATGAACACAAGATGTATTATGGAAAACCCAATATGGGAGAAAACCAAGCTAGAAGGTGAGGCCTATGCTCTACTCTCTTTTCTTTAGTTATGAAATGCAAGTACAAAGAAAGGGGGAACTCACTATGGAGTTGTCTTTGACACTGTGGCATGAATGGATACTACAAAATCTTCTTCCTCCTTTGTTATGATCTCGAAACCCACTCCTAGATGCCCTGCTCAACTATGGAACAAGTACAATGCTAAAGAATGGAACTTGTTCTCCTCTTAGAAGCCTAGTATTTAAAATAGCTTGATAGTTGTCTATGGTTATGGTTTTTGCATGTCTCAGCCCTCAATTTGTGTTGGGTTTTGGACCTTCTAGATTCTTATTTAAAGTCCACTCATGGATAGCCCCACATGTGTGAGTAATGGGGGTTGATGTGACATCCATTTGTTACCATGGTGGTCAACAAGGTAGGTCAACTTGCAGAAGGCATAACTTCCACATATGAGTTCCAATTGAGGTGATTTTCATACTGTTGTAAAGGTATCGGTGTGTAGAACAATTTCAAGGGGCTGTGATCTATGATATATTCTCACAAAGTTTTGACCTCAAAAAGTGTCACTTGATGCCTCGAAATGGTTGTGGAAGGTTCTAGACCCCAAATTTCCAAACTGGGACCCTACCAGATTGTTTTGATAATGTTGTAGATTTTCTTTCTCGTGCATTAATAATAACTCTTGCTTTCATTCCTTCAAATAAGTTGTTATTTTATAAATAGAGAATCCTAGTTAGTCATTCAAATATAGAATTATCTTTCCTAGTCATCAAATATCTACTTTTTCTTCTTATGAAACCATGAAATGTTTCTTATACATGACATTAAAATTGTAGTTTTGATTATGTATCTATTTATTTATAAGTTAGTGTTGATATAAACGATTGTCTTACAGTATTTAATTCAACCTCATGAGGATAAAACCCCCCTGAATAAGTCAAAGAATAAAACACACTTAGAAGATGGACCAGAACACGCGATGGGGGTGGACTTTAAGGAGTCAAAGTGCGTGATAGGAGGAAGCACAACAAATTGACGCACAATAGGCATAAATTAGTTAGGATTTTGGGACATTTCATCCACATTGTAACAAGATTAGCCCTATTTTATGTATAAATATGTAAACATTTTTTGGGTAGAGGGGTGTGAGGGGTTTGAAGGATGAGAAGTTATGGTGAATTGTGGGCGAGTTGAGTTTTTGGCTAAGTATTCATATGTTAGGATTGAGGAGGGAGGCTCGCACTACAACATAACGACTATGAAGGTTTGGGTAATGTTACTATTTCATCTTTTTTAGTGCAGTGCACAACTTTAAGATTATTAGAAATGATTAATATAATAAGCCATTCGTTGTGGATGTAGCCCAAGTTGGGTGAACCACATTAAACTCTTGTGTCATGACTTTTTTGCATATTATGATGTTTACTATTAATGTGCAATGGTGATGGATGGTTAAATATTATGAATGTGTTATTCATATATGTTGTTATAATATCACACACTGAAGTAACTGTTAAATGAATGAAGGTCAAGTAAAGTAATGCCACATATAGGGTAGGTCAGATGATAAGTAACTGTTAAATAATGGAAACTACACACATGAGTACATGGTTAGAAGGAACATGTTGAATACCTCACTTCCTCTCATCACTTCAAAACCTTAGTTCCTACAACCTCTCTAGATGCCTCGGGTGAGACTTCACTTACTTGCAAGTGATGCCGAAAGAGTCAGTTCCTAAGGGTTTTGTTGGTTTATTGATGAATAACCCTGGGTCTTCCTACTACGCACCAATAAATGGTTCCGTTGTTGGGATTGGGATCTGTAATTGAGAGGGATGTTTTGGAGGATGAATAAGGAGTAGATCATAGAATGGTTAAGAAGGAAGGAACGATAATTTTCTAGAGAACAAAGTAGGAACCCATGACTCAATGAAGAACAATGGTTGCAAAGGTATGTGTTTACCGATCTTCATGAAATATTCTTTGGTGAATTTTCAACAATTTTGACTGAATGGTTAGAAAGGTTATTGGAGAATGTTGGAATATATCGAGATAAAGCTCTAAGAAATTGGACCCCTGAAATCAGACAGAGAGATTGGAGTATTTCAATGTGGGAAAAGGTTTAGTTATAGTAAGAAGGAGACTGTGGATGAGAGAGAAGATAAACATAGAGTATTTGAGAAAAGAGACCCCAACGTAGTGCTTCAGATCACACCATATAGAGAAAGGAAAAAGAAAGAAAAGGATCCTCAGAACACTCTAAGAAAAGAAGGAATTCCATCTCATATCAGAATCTGCGTCAAACCCACAACCCTGTGTGCATCACCTAGATCTGAAGCAAAAACCATAACTTTGTCAAGAGAAATTGTAGTTAGTGGAGGAATTCAGAATAATGGAAGTAGTACGGCGAACCAGAGTCAGTCAACATCACCGAAGGTAAGTACTACGGATAATAAAATGGTAGGAATATATAATACACTAAGAATCCCTAAATTTCAGGGAGCAAGGTCGAACGACCCATAGAAGCATCTGTTTGTATGTGATATGATATAGAATGCGAAGAATGTCTAAGATGAGGCAACACAGATTATGTAGTTAGCCACAACGTTCATAGGTTGCAAACTGCTATGATACATGAAGTATCACACTACCACATTGGCCATACAATCAAAGACATTGGAATAAATTGGACAAGCCTTGTTAAAGGAATTTCGGAAGCCAAAATCCAAGTCATAGTATATAACAAAGCTAAAAGAAATTAAACAAGTACAGAATGAGACAGTTTGAGATTACAATCATAGATTTAAATATGCGATGGGAATATTAACTTTACAGATTCCTGATGAACAACATAGAGAATGGTTTATTGTAGGTCTGTTGTGGCACATTCGTTGTCCTCTAATGCATTAGAAGGTCACCTCGCAGCCAAAAGAATTAGAAATTTCAATGAATTTAGAAGCATCTACTATAGGATATTTCGCAATAATGGCACAAGTTCAGTCCCAACTAGATGCACTAAGGATTCGATTATCAGAGATAACAAAGGAAAGGGAAAAGAGTGAACATGTTTAGTGTATTACATGTAATATAGAAGGCCATCGTAAAGATGAATGCCCAACATTTACATAGTATATGGATACAAAAGAACCGAACCATTTGAAAGGATGAGTGGGATATTATGAAATATGTAAGACATGGGGACATCATCCGATTGCTTGTCCCTTACTGTAGAAGTACTAAAGTATGCCCATGAATGTTTTTTGTAATTTTTGCAAATATGTAGGACACAGTGAGAGAGATTGTCGCACATTCGACTTAATGAGAAAGAACACTACATATTCTTATAGAATCCAGGAAGAAAATGAAGTAGTAGAAGGATGGGTCCCATAGTACAATAAATCAAAAGGCTTTAACTAGACTGAAGGAGGAGGATTTGACAGAGGTCGAGGATGAGGTGGATTTGGTAGAGGAGGCAGAGGACCAATCATTTGTTATAATTGTAATCAACCGAGAAACTTAGCGAGAGACTACTTGAATCCCTGCACGCCGTTCACGTACTGCAGAGCATTAGACAATGTGATGGAGGATTTCCCTCAAGTAATAATGAAATGGAAGGAAAGAGGGAACTAGAATTTGAACTAGAACTAGAATTAGAATATACATATGATAGAATCCGAGGAGTACGACGATCAACCCATAGTAGAAACTATTACACATGGAATAACAAGAACTTGAGCGGATGCGACGAAAAAGGGAAAGGGGGTTGAGAAATGGATAAGGAAAGAGGTTGAGCCTATGCCAACCTTTAATCCACAGAAAGAGAAAGAGACATATCAACAAGCTAATAAGGAGATACTAGGACCAAACTAGATAGCATAAATGTCAAATGCACCACCAATATATGATATGGCATCCACATATGATCGCATCATTCCAGAAATATCAGTTGAAAAAGTAAACACTTTATGTTGGAATATTGAGAGGGGGGGTGAATCAGTATGAGTACTTTATACCACTTTTAACCACAATGTATATTCTTTCACTTTATCATCAATGTATCATCTATGATTTCATTCAATATATATATCATAAGAATGTAATCATAAAAAGCATCACATCAACATCACATCAAGAACACAGTACATAAGTATTTACATGGAAACCCAAATGGGAGAAAAACACAAAATGCATTCTTATATATATCAAGAATTCATTCATAGGAAGCACCAAATTCCCAATTATCCAGCTACAACTAGAATAAGGATACAACCCCCTATTTATAGGCTCCAACCTAAAGGAAGTTACAACTCCCTAAATTCTCTGGCTCCAACCAGAAGGAGGATACAACCCCATGGGTTCTCTAACTCCAACTGGAAGGTGGATACAACTACCTAGCTCTCAAGCTCCAACCTGAAAGAAGCTCCAACTCCCTGATTCTCCTACACCAACCAGAAGGAGGCTATAACCCCCTTTCCATACCCCATCCCGTCACCTTGAAATATAAATGTAGACCAACTTTCACTACAACAATCATTTCCACTGTCACTGCCACTGCCACTGTCACATCAACCTGTAACCTGTCAACCTGTCATTGCATCCAACTTGTCATTGATCAAGCTATCCAATATTTCACTGTCACTGATACTCAACTAGATCCTCTCACATGGATCATATACCAATGACACCTCTCAACTATATGTCCAACATCACCAACACATTCCTCTACCAAGCATGTACCAAGATCACCAACATAACGCCACAAGATATGTATATCAACCATGTACCAAAGTATGTACCAAAACATCAAAGTTTACCATACCAAATATCAATAGTGTACCACACCTAGTGTACCACACCAAGTGCATCAACCATGCACCAACACCTATTCCAAACCGTGTATCAACCATGCACCAACATATGTGTCAAATTGTGCATCAACCATGCACCATAACCTATACCATATGCCTCAACCATCAACCATGTACATAAACACCATACCAAGTACCAATATTGTACCATACTATGGATCAACCATGTACATCAACACCTATACCATACCATGTACCAACAATGTATCTTAACCATATACCATATCACTCAATCATTCCATACACCATGTACCCTAGGAATTATCAAGAAATTAGCATCAAAGGTGTACCTCAACAAAGTACCAAACAACCAAGATCATATACAAAGTATATTCCTCAACCATGCACCTAATATGTGCCTTGAGCATGTGCCAATGTCTCAACAATATACCAAAGTCTTGCCTCAATCATGGACCATAACATCATCAAAATGTAACCCTAAAAAAATGCATATAAACATAACTATAACTATGTAATAGACCTAGTGTATGTGATCATAGACCTGCAGACCTTCCTCAACTTCAACAACAAGAGAATAACATCTTCACCAAACTTTACCTAAGTCTCATGGGACTAGTTTTTGGATTAGTCACAAACCCTAACTTTAAACAAGAATAAATCCATACCTGTAATGAATAAAGGTTCAAAACTTGTACCCAATATTATTCAATACCTTCTCTACAATTCCTCCAAGTTTCATGACTTTTAACATCCCATAAAAAAAGTTATAGCAAAAATGGTAGACCTTGCTGAATTCTGGATTATTCTAGAGAAAGAACTTGTAGAGCATGCCACGCATAGAATATTTGATATATATATATGAAAATAATAAAAAAATACTAAGGATGGTACTTTATCCAATTCATTTGGTCTCACTGAATTTGGATCCTCTATGAATAAGTTATGGCTTTTTTACCTCGAACACTTGTTTGAGACTAGTTTCTGGACTAGGAAAAAACCCTATTTTCCACAATGTGTATCTTTGAAAATACTATGACCTAGATGTTGGTATTTTTACCACAGGTACCATGACATTTCTTATCAACCTCCTCAAATTTGCAATATCAGAATAATACTATAAAATTTTTTATAGTGAAAATGGTAAGATGACCTATAAATAACATACCTTAAAACACATCCTCATAAGACTTTATCCTCCCTTGGAATTTCGCCCTTCTTCACTTCATATTCCCTTTGAAATTCTAATAAGATCTCCTTTGTTACCTTGGATAAAAATAAATTTATCACTTATAATATATTCAATAGAATGTGTGTGAATGTACTTATGAGTGACTTCTTGAGGTGTATATATACTTTTTCTAAGTAACCTCTTTCCTTAACTTTAGGGCTTCTTGAACTTTCTTGTTACAACCAATTTATCCTTTCATTAATGAATTGCAACAAATTATGGGCTTATTAACCCATATTTATGGATTCCATATGGGATTATTAACCCATATTTGGGGCTTCCAACTTCATGACCTCATAGCTCCTCAATTGCTAGGAACCACATAGTGTACCACCTATCACCAGAAACAAAATGGTGTGTACTATCCATCTATGATAGTATTACCAACAATTACATTATCCTTCATGTCATTATTCCTCAATCAACTTTGGGTCCCATAACCACACCTCCGGGGCTACATGTAAACTACATCAAATGAACCCAGCTAACTCACCATCAATCATGATCATACAACTGTCCAACATATATGGACCTCTCCAAGGGTTGACATCAATGACAACCAATTGTCCAACTATCCAACACTTTAAAGGATTTTTTAAAGAGTTGTTTAAAGTTAATGAAGGATGAAACAACGTTGAATGCACTGTGTGGGATGATCTATCAATGTACCCAAGAAAAGGAAGTACATACGACATAGAGAGCAATGAACCAAGTATTGCACAAGAAGAGGAAAATAAGAGAATTTTGATTGAGTGTGTAGGTAGAATAATATGACATGGATAATGGCATCTTGGACTTAGGATCGGATGTAAATGTTCTTCCAAGACAATGTGGGAAATTATGGGAAACCAAAGTTAATTTGGTCGACTGTGTAGTTAAGGTTGACAAACCAGCATAAGCTAATACTAATCGATAGACTAGTACGAGTACCTATTAACATAGATGGAGTATGTAACATAGTCAACTTTGAGGTCATTGAGATCTTGGATAAAAATCATCCACACCCAACATTTCTTAGACTATATTGGGCCTTTGAAAACTAGACGATTATTAAGTTGAAGAAGAGAGAAATGATTTTTGAAGGAGGAGGCTTAAAGGTCATTGTGCCATTAGACCCCATAAAAGAGAAAAGGTATGTATAACCTGAAAGAAAAGAGATTGATAACTTGTATAATATGACCGTGCAAATGGATGATTACATCAACCATACTATAGATGGTACGCTTAGCTAGAGAAGCATTAGCTCTTGTGCGTCAGACTTGTTATCACATAAATCTGTCATGGGAAGATTTGGATGTTTATCCTAAACTAAATATGTAAAAAAATTAAAGAGCACATTTTTTGTTAAATTTCTAACCTGTACATTTTATTTTAGCCAAATTCCACTAGCAAAAATACATTTTGTCGCATAGTGGCTAACTCGTGCACAGGTTTCATTGGAGGTATCAACATCTTCCAGATCAGACAACCCTCAATACATTTCAAACCCCCCCGACCATTCTACCTTTAGTGGTAGGGGGGGCGGGGGGGCTAGAATGGTGGTTTCCCCACCGCGAGCCCCAACTAACGTGGCACCCTATCGTGATTTCAGACCCCCCCTCCAATATCTACTTACCACCTAACCCCCCCTCCGGAATCCTACACATCTACCTCCCGATACCACTCCTCTCATTGTGCGCCACCTGTATGCCACTTTCTTGATACCTCCCTACTTCCCGTATCTGACTCCCCTCCTTACACCTATCACCTTCACTCAATACTCTCTCAATATTCGACACCAGTGCCACATCCTCCAATCCATAACCATTCATCACCTTCCCCCATGAGTGTTTGGAAAACACATGTTCTAATAAAAGATCTGCGTCGAGTTAGGATGGCGGGTTACCAGTGCCACCATCCGTTTTCGACTGCAAGATGTTTCCCAGCATAATTATTCAAAGGAACATATGGAAAAGGTTAGCATGAATGAAGAATAAGCAGAGGAGATGGGCTCATGTGACAACACTTCATGACAGTTATTTTTGTTGGAGTTATTACCAACATGCTCCCTGGTTCTAGCAATCTGTTAGATCCACCTTGTACATATGTAAGATGGATAGATTTTGTGGAGAATCCTAGGCTAGAGAGGCCACCTTGCATAGAATCTATGATCTACTGTTTCTATTATAAATAGATTAGAAAAATGTTTGAGAAGGTTTCAATGGTAGAGCAGAGCTCCCTACGCTGTAAATTTTGACTTTGGAAAGATCTTCCCGTTTTTATGTATCAGACCTGAGAAATTTTGGTTAATGGAAGTCAGACTCTTATCATCACATTGTTTCTTTGTACTATGAAAGTTCATTACTAGAGGATCCTTAGGATTTGTCATAGCTGTATTTTAATGGATGTTTGATTGTTGTACTACTATAAACATTTTCAGTGTTCTGAGTTTAGTTTCAAGAGGTTCTTGTAACTAAAATTTTTCTTCACTTAGCTGCTAAAGGGATTGATGTTCATAGAAGACTAGCTCATTTTCTCACCTTTTCTTCCTTCTGATCATATTTATTCTCAAAACCCTGAGTGAAGTTAATCAAAACCCCTTCTAATGCATACTAGCCCAAATTTCTATGTTAAAATATCCATATGCTGAGCTTTGTCCATTTGAACTTCTATCACAAAATACATTCACAAACCTGTTGATGGGTAATGGGATTATCCTCTTGCAATCTGAGGCTAACTCTCAGTGCTAACATTCTTGGTTCCCTTTCTGGGGAATGAATTGAAGACATTTCCATGGTATTGAACGACAAAGAAATACTGATTATGAAGGTGCATTAGAAATTAGTACATTGAAGATTTCATCTTGCACCTGACGACTCCATTGTTTAAGTTGTGGCTCCTAAAGGCAGACACATGAGGTCCAATCCACACCTTCCTCTGGATACACCTGAAACTGACCCAGAGAATATTATAAAGAAGGAAATATATTCTCAATAAGGCTTTTCTTCTGCTGCATCAGGTACTTCTAGCCATTTTCCTGATTCCACTTTTAAAACCCTAGCAGTTGTATCCAATTCTCCTTTTTTGCCAACTGTTGAAGTTTCTAGAAATTTTGATTTTGAAAATTTTCCTGTTAAATACTCCTCTTTTATCCCCAAATTGAAATAAGAAAATTTTGAAACCTTTGCTTCCCTTGAAGTTGTAGGCTGGTTTAGACTTAAAATCCTAGAAGATTTTCCTACTTTGGGCCTTCCTACTCCTCTTCCTGTCAAATTTGTTATGACTAAAGAAGAGGAAACCTCTTTTCCCTTCAACCCTATACCATCTTCCTCCAAGATTCAACCTCTTTCTGTGAACACCGAAACCTCTCTATTCAAGCTACCTTTTTCTCCTAACATCTAAGCTGCAGTTGTACTTTCCAAAACTTCATCTTCTCCTTGTTCTCCTACAGTTCACGACCCAATAGCAGGTGGAAATCCTCCTAGAAATAGGATGGATGCCATAGTGGCTGCAAGGTATGCCCCTCTTATTTTACCTCAGCCTATGAATGTTTTCCCAGGTGGAGACTACCTTAAGTACATGCCTAAGTTTACAGGGGAGGAAGACATAAGTGTAGATGAACACCTTTCAACCTTTTATAGTTATGCAAATAATCTTAACATTGAGAATGAAGATGTATGGATGAGAGTCTTTGTACAGAGACTTGATGGTGAGGCTAGAAAATGGTTTAGGGGTTTGACCCCTGGATCTATTGCTGGAATTGAAGCTTTGGACGATGCTTTTCTGAGGAATTGGGGGGATAAAAAGGATTTCCTTTAATACATTACAAAATTTGGGTCACTTAAGAGGAAAGAGGGGGAATTTTTCTCAGATTTATCGAAAATATTTAATAAAATGTACAATAAAGTTCCTACTGAAATAAATCCTATAGAAACTTCTGCCAAGATCACCTATGCTAGTGCTTTTGACGATCAGTTTTGCCTCATGTTAAGAGAAAGAAGATCTACCTCCCTAGCTCATATGCAATATGCAGCTTTGGAAATAGAATCCAACATACTGGAAACTGATAGACTTAGGGGAAAATCTGATATAGACGGAAGAAAAGTCAAGGATGAAGTTTCAACCTCTGATTCCCCTGCTGTCCACCCTCAAGTTGATGAACTGACCAAAATGGTAAAGTCTCTTTCTGCTGAAATGGAAAAGTTGAAACTTGAAGGAAAACAAAATTACAGAAATACATAGAATGCTGATAACAAAGGAAATTTCAGAAGACCAAAGAATTCCCTTCAAGTCCCCCAAAGAGACCAAAGAAATAGGGACATGGATGATAAAAAATTCCAAGCCCCTCTCCAAAACAACCATGTTGTTGGCGAAGAAGAAGATGACGAAATTGATCCAACCATCCATTGTCTAGGTGATACCTCTTCATCTCCTCACCTAACTCAGTTTGCATATGAAGAGTCTCTTATGGACAACAAATTTAATGTGTTGAGTAAAGGGGAGAAAACTAATGAAAGTGAAAATAAGTACAACCTAAGGTCCAAAACGAAAGAGGGAAAATATAACACTTCTGATCAACCCACCCAAATATAAAACTCTGCTAAGACTATGGAATCTAGAAACAAAGGAAAAGAAGTACAAAACCCACAAGCAATGACTAAGACACATGTCCTAGAGATTAAGGCGATTCTGAAATATCCTTCTTCCTTCATTTTTTAGAGTGAGATTCAAAATATTAGGATCCATGTGCCCTTTTTAGAGCTGATAAAAAATGTGAATTTTAAGAAATATCTTTTCAAGATGTTGCATCCCGATTCTTCTCCTAATTCCAAAGACTTAGTGAACGTTCAATATGGAAAGACAAAAGTCATTTTGGGACCTTTGGTAGAGGATATGGATGACTAATCTCTCCCTTCGACAACTCTTTGAATATTCATGACAAAGTATTGCACAACTTCTTGTTGGACTTGGGTGAATCTCATAACTTCATGCCCAAGACAATCATGGATGAGGTTGGTATGGAAATCACCAAAACCTATCATGAACTTTATGCTTTTGATTTTAGAAAAGTGAAGTGCCTTGGAGTGATCAAAGATCTGGTGGTTTCTTTGTTTCAGTTCCCCATGAAAAGTGTGGTCATGGCTATTGTGGTGGTTGATGTCCCCCCTAAGTTTGGGATTCTTTTTTAAAGATCTTGGATAAAGAGACTAGGGGGAACCCTTCATATGGACCTTACCTATTCCACCATTCCTATATTTGGAGGAGAACATAGAGGGATTTATAGGGAAGCATAACTAGCTTACATCATCGGTGATTAAGCTAATCCTACCAATCACCCCATTTATGCAGTGGACACTAACATGGGATCCAGTATCCTACAACTCACTGATGCTCCTCAAGATCCTATTAAAATCATAAAAAGGCCCATTACCCCTTGTGAGATTCCTCATCTTAATACCTCTGTTTGGAAGATATTTTTTGATGGAGCCTCTTCTAAGGAAGGTGTTGGTGCTGGGATAGTTTTTATCTCTCCTTCTCAAGAGACTATATCTTTGTCTTACAAGCTAGAATTTGAAACTACCAACAATGTGGCAGAATATGAGGCTCTTGTTTTGGGTTTGAGGGTTGCTAAATACATGAAGATTGAAGAGTTAGCAGTGTTTGGAGATGTCGAATTTATTTTACACCAAGTAAAAAATATGTATGAGGATAAACACCCTAGGTTAAGGACTTACAAAAATGAAGTTTGGGATCTTGTTGATAATTTCTTCTCTGCTTTTAATATCTCTTTTGTTTCTAGAGAAGAAAATACTTTGGCTGTTTCTGCAAGTAATTTCAAAGTTCCTGTGCCCCTTAAGCTCAAATATGATGCAGAAGTGAAGTATAGACCCTCTATACCTGATAATGTCAAACATTGGAAGGTCTTTGAGGATGATGGCGAGATTAAAAGATTTATTGAAACCGTTGATGAGTTTTCTGCCCTGCATATTTATCAGGATCATGATGATACCAAAATCCCCCATGCTGATGTTTTTCTGAATAGAATTGCAGACTGCAATATTGTACAATTCCCCAACAACCATATTCCAAGAGGATTAGTTCCTTTGAAGAGATTGTTTGACAAAAATTATGTTGTTGTAAAGGTTAAAGGTTCAACTAAAAATGTTAATGTGACTGAATGCAATTTAGGTACAAAGGAGGATCCAAAGCATGTTAAGTTGTCTAACAACTTGTCAAAGGAACAAAGGGTTGAATATGTTAATATTTTAAAGGAGTTTGTTGATGTGTTTGCCTAGAAATATGAAGATTTAAGAACATATGACACAGACATTATTGAACATAAGATCCCTTTGAAAGAGGAGACCAAGCATTTTAGGCAGAAAATCAGACAGATAAATCCCATGCTGCTGCCTATTATGGAATAGGAGGTAAATAAGTTGTTGTATGCCAATATCATCATTCCTTTGAGGTACTTTGAGTGGGTGGCTAACTTGGTCCCCGTGAGGAAGAAAAATTGGGAAATTAGACTATGTGTTGATTTCAGTAATCTGAACAGAAGCTCTAAGAAAAATAATTACCCCTTGCCAAATATGGAGCAGAGAGTGATTGGATCATCAAGGATGTCTATGATTGATGGATTCTCAGGCTACAATCAATCTCTGTCTTGCCTGAATATAGAGAGAAAACGACATTCACTACTCCTTGGGGCACATTCATGTATGCTAAAATTCCTTTTGGGCTAATGAATGCAGGAACAACCTTTCAAAGACCAATGGATATTTCCTTTATTGGGGAGAAGGAAAAATTCATGGTCATCTATCTAGATGAAATTACAGTATTCTCAAAGTCTGATAAGGAGCATTATCATCATTTAAAAAGGTTCTTCTTGAAGTGTAGGAAGTTTGGCCTCTCTCTAAATCCTAAGAAGTCTTTGTTTGCTATGAAGGAAGGTAAGATATTGGGACACATTGTATCAGCAGAAGGGGTAAGAATTGATTAGATAAGAGTAAAGGCTATCCAAACTTTATCTATTCCTATATCCAAGAAAGAAGTTCAGTCTTTCTTGGGTAAAATCAATTTTCTGAGAAGGTTCATCTCTAATTTTTCTGAACTGGTCAAATATGTTACATCCATGCTTAGGAAAGGAAAAGAGGTGAAATGGAATGCTGAAGCCTGAGAGTATTTTGATCAAATCAAAAGGGCCTTGAATAAATCACATGTGCTTATTAGCCCTGATTATTACAAGGAATTTTTGATATTTTCTTTTTCCTCATTTGATACATTGGCTGTTGTTTTACTGCAGAAAAATTCAGAGGGGTTAGAGCAACCTATTTCCTTCTTCAACAGAGCATTTAGGGATGCAAAGATGAGGTATGACATCATGGAGAAGCAAGATTATTCCCTGGTTAAATCCATCAAATACTTTAGGGTATACATCGTGCATTCCAAATTTATTTCCTATGTTCCTTCATCTTCTGTCAAAGAGATACTTATTCAGACTGACATTGATGGGAAGAGGAGAAAATGGATTGCTAAAATCTTGGAATTTGACCTGGATACAAAGCCCACTCAAATAGTGGAAGGTCAAGGTTTGGCCAGGTTGCTGGCTAAATCAAATTACAAATCACCTGGGGTAAATTTCATGAATATAAACTCAGAACATCAAAAAATTGATCATGTTGATAGAAGCCCTCATATCAAACCCAACTTGGCAGAATGCACCTGGTATAAATATATCATATATTTTCTACAAAAGTTGCAGTTCCATGATGGTGTGGAGAAGAACAAGGTTAGAGCCCTGAAACTTAAGGCAATTCGATTTGTCTTATTGATCAAATATTCTACTGGAAATATCCTCTCGGGGTTCTTTTGAGATGTTTAGATCCACATGAGGCCCAAAAGGCCATGATTGATTTTCATGAAAACTTGTGTGGGGGCCATCATTTTTGGAGAACCACAGCCTATAAAATCCTTAGAGCTGGGTATTTTTGGCCTAGCCTTTTTTATGATGTTTGTGCAAATATTAGAGCTTGTGTCAAATGTCAAAAATTTTATGGAAAGAAGAAACTCAAGTCTTTTCCTTTGAATCTTGTGGTGGTTTCTGGACCTTTTCAACAGTGGGGTCTTGACTTCATTAGGGAAATACATCCAACATCAAGTGGTCAACACCGGTAGATATTCACTGCAACAGACTATTTCACCAAATGGATAGAACCCATACCTACCAGGAGTGCCTCTCATCAGGTAATTATTGGTTTTCTTGAAGATACTATGTCCATATTTGGTTGTCCCAACAAAATTGTTACTGAAAATATTGCTTCTTTCAAAGTTGAAACCTTCATCAAGTTTTGTGAAAAGTATGTGATTACATTAATCCATTCTACTCTCTATTACCCCCAAGGAAATGATTTGACTGAATCTTCTAAAAAGATCCTCATAAATGCCATCAAAACGTTGTTAGAAGACAACAAGAAAGCATGGCACTCAAAGATTAAATTTGCATTATGGGATGATAGAGTCACTGCAAAAAGGTCACTTGGTATTTCCCCCTTGCAGCTTGTATATGGGATTGATGTTTTCTTTCCCACTCATCTTGCCTTGCTTGTGGAAAAGTTATTATAGGATCAATATGGAGAACTAGATTATATGGTCAGGAGGATACAATAGTTGGTAGAAGTGCATCAGAATAGAGAGCAACTCCTTGACAAGGCACATGACCATTAACAGAAGATCAAGCAAGCCTTTGACAAGAAGGAAAACAAAGAAACTTTCCAACTGGGAGATCTGGTGCTAAACTGGGATGCACCTAAACAAGACAAAGGCAAACATGGAAAATTTGAAGCCTTGTGGATCAACCCTTTCATGATTTTTGAGGTGTTTTCAAACAATACTTACAAATTGCAGAACTTGGAAGATTCTAAAGTTTTTGGCAGCCCTGTCAATAAGCACTTTCTGAAGAAGTTTTTCTTTTAATACAGGAGTGGCTTGCCGTTCATTGTAAATATCATTGTTTCTGTCTTTTTTTTCTTAAATAAATGACCCCATAGCCCTAGGAAAAGACATTGAATCTTCTTGTTCTTGGAAGCTCGCAGGGAGCATGCCATCCCCTATGGAGACAAAATGTTATCACACAAATCTATCATGGGAATATTTGGATGTTTCTCCTAAACAAAATATGTAAAAAAATTAAAGTGCGCATTTTTTGTTAAGGTTCTAACCCACACATTTTATTTTATCCAAATTTCACTAGAGAAAAGACCTTTTGTCGCATAGTGGCTAACTCGTGCATAGGTTTCATCGTCAACATCAACATCTTCCAGATTGGACAACCATCAACACATTTCACAGCCCCCCGACCATTCTATCTTTAGCGATT
>SNQJ01S0006995.1:121256-156800 GCA_010110895.2 Picea sitchensis | reverse complement strand
TCAACTATGGAACAAGTACAATGCTAAAGAATGGAACTCGTTCTCCTCTTAGAATCCTAGTATTTAACATAGCTTGATAGTTGTCTATGGTTATGGTTTTTGCATGTCTCAACCCTCAATTCGTGTTGGGTTTTGGACCTTCTAGATTCTTATTTAAAGTCCACTCATGGATAGCCCCACATGTGTGAGTAATGGGGTTTGATGTGACATCCATTTGGTACCATGGTGGTCAACAAGGTAGGTCAACTTTCAGAAGGCATAACTTCCACATATGAGCTCCAATTGACATGATTTTCATACTGTTGGAAAGGTATCGGTGTGTAGAACAATTTCAAGGGGTTGTGATCTATGATATATGCTCACAAAGTTTTGACCTCAAAAAGTGTCACTTGATGCCTCAAAATGGTTGTGGAAGGTTCTAGACCCCAAATTTCCAAACTGGGACCCTACAAGATTGTTTTGATAATGTTGTAGATTTTCTTTCTCATGCATTAATAATCACTCTTGCTTTCTTTCCTTCAAATAAGTTGTTATTTTATAAATAGAGAATCCTAGTTAGTTATTCAAATATAGAATTATCTTTCCTAGTCATCAAATATCTACTTTTTCTTCTTATGAAACCATGAAATGTTTCCTATACATGACATTAAAATTGTAGTTTTTATTATGTATCTATTTATTTATAAGTTAGTGTTGATATAAACGATTGTCTTACAATATTTAATTCAACCTCACGAGGATAAAACCCCCCTGAATAAGTCAAAGAATAAAACAAACTTAGAATATGGACCGGAGCACACGATGGGGGCAGACTTTAAGGAGTCAAAGTGCGTGACAGGAGGAAGCACAACGAATCGACGCACAATAGGCATAAATTAGTTAGGAGTTTGGGACATTTCATCCACATTGTAACAAGATTAACCCTATTTTATGTGTAAATATGTAAACATTTTTTGGGTAGAGGGGTGAGAGGGGTTTGAAGGATGAGAAGTTATGGTGCATTGTGGGTGAGTTGAGTTTTTGGCTAAGTATTCAGATGTTAGGATTGAGGAGGGAGGCTCGCACTGCAACATAACGACTAGGAAGGTTTGGGTAATGTTACTATTTCATCTTTTTTAGTGCAGTGCACAACTTTAATATTATTATAAATGACTAATATAATAAGCCATTCGTTGTGGATGTAGCCCAAGTTGGGTGAACCACATTAAACCCTTGTGTCGTGACGTTTTTGCATGTTATGATGTTTACTATTAATGTGCAGTGGTGATGGATGGTTAAATATTATGAATGTGTTATTCATATATATTGTTATAATATCACACACTAAAGTAACTATTAAATGAATGAAGGTCAAGTAAAGTAATGTCACATACAGGGTAGGTCAGATGATAAGTAACTATTAAATAATGGAAACTACACACATGAGTACATGGTTAGTAGGAACATGTTGAATACCTCACTTCCCCTCATCACTTCAGAACCTTGGTTCCTACAACCCCTCTAGATGACTCGCGCGAGACTTCACTTACTTGCAGGTGATGCCGAAAGGGCTGGTTCCTAAGGGTTTTGTCGGTGTATTGATGAATAACCCTGGGTCTTCCTACTACGCACCAATAAATGGTTTCGTTGTCTGGACTGGGATCTGTAATTGAGGGGGATGTTTTGGAGGATGAATAAGGAGTAGATCATAGAATGGTTAAGAAGGAAGGAACGCGAATTTTCTAGAGAACAGAATAGGAACCCATGACTCAACAAAGAACAATGGTTGCAAAGGTATGTGTTTACTGATCTTCATGAAATATTCTTTGGTGAATTTTCAACAATTTTGACTAAATGGTTAGAAAGGTTAGTGGAGAATGTTGGAATATATCGAGCTAAAGCTCTAAGCAATTGGACCCCTGAACTCAGACGGAGAGATTGGAGTATTGAAATGTGGGAAAAGGTTTAGGTATAGTAAGAAGGAGACTGTGGATGAGAGAGAATATCAACATAGAGTATTTGAGAAAAGAGACCCCAACGTAGTGCTTCAGATCACACCGTATAGAGAAACAAAAAAGAAAGAAAAGGATCCTCATAACACTCCAACAGAAGAAGGAATTCCATCTCATATCAGAATCTGTGTCAAACCCACGACCATGTGTGTGTCACCTAGATCTGAAGCAAAAACCAGAATTTTGTCAAGAGAAATTTTAGTTAGTGGAGGAATTTAGAATAATAGTCAGAATAATGGAAGTAGTACGGCGAACCAGAGTCAGTCAACATCACCGAAGGTAAGTAATACAAATAATACAATGGTAGGAATATATAATACATTAAGAATCCCTAAATTTCAGGGGGCAAGGTCGGACGACCCATAGAAGCATCTGTTTGTATGGTATATAATATAGAATGCGAAGAATGTCTAGGATGAGGCAACAAAGATTATGCAGTTAGCCACAATGTTCATAGGTTGCGAACTGCTATAATAAATGAAGTATCACACTACCACATTGGCCATACAATCAAGGACATTGGAATAAATTGGACAAGCCTTGTTAAAGGAATTTCGGAAGCCAAAATCCAAGTCACAGTATATCACAAAGCTAAAAGAAATTAAGCAAGTATAGAATGGGACAGTTTGAGATTACAATCATAGATTTAAATATGCGATGGGAATATTAACTTTCTAGATTCCTGATGAACAACATAGAGAATGGTTTATTGTAGGTTTGTTGCTGCACATTTGCTGTCCTTTGATGCATCGGAAGGTCACCTCACAGCCAAAAGAATTAGAAATTTCAATGAAGTTAGAAGCATCTACTATAGGATATTGCGCAATAATGGCACATGATCAGTCCCAACTAGATGCACTAAGGATTCAATTATCAGAGATAACAAAGGAAAGGGAAAAGAGTGAACACGTTTAGTGTATTACATGTAATATAGAAGGCCATCGTAAAGATGAATGCCCAACATTTACACAGTATATGGATACAAAATAAATTAACCATTTGAAAGGATGAGTGGGATATTATGAAATATGTAAGACATGGGGACATCATCCAATTTCTTGTCCTTTACTACAGAAGTACTAAAGTACGCCCATGAATATTTTTTGTAATTTTTGCAAATATGTAGGACACAATGAGAGAGATTGTCTCACATTCAACTTAATGAGAAAGAACACTACATATGCTTATAGAATCCAGGAAGAAAATGAAGTAGTAGAAGGATGGGTCCTACAGTACAATAAATTGAGAGGCTTTAACCAGACTGAAGGAGGAGGATTTGACAGAGGTCGAGGATGAGGTGGATTTGGTAGAGGAGGCAGAGGACCAATCATTTGTTATAATTGTAATCAACCGAGAAACTTAGCGAGAGACTGCCCGAATCCCTGCATGACATTCACGTACTACAGAGCATTAGACAATGTGATGGAGGATTTTCCTCAACTAATAATGAAATGGAAGGAAAGAGGGAACTAGAATTTGAACCAGAACCAAAATTAGAATATACATATGATAGAATCCGAGGAGTACGACGATCAACCTAGAGTAGCAACCATTACACATGGCATAAAAAGAACTTTAGCGGATGCGACAAAAAAGGGAAAGGGGGTCGAGAAATGGATAAGGAAAGAGGTTGAGCCTATGCAAACCTTTAATCCACAGAAAGAGAAAGAGACATATCAACAAACCAATAAGGAGATACTAGGACCAGACTAGAGAACATAAATGTCAAATGCACCACCAATATATGATATGGCCTCCGTATATGATTGCATCATTCTAGAAATATCAGTTGAAAAAGTAAACACTTTATGTTGGAATATTGAGAGGGGGGGTGAATCAATATGAGTACTTTATACCACTTTTAACCACAATGTATATTCATTCACTTTATCATCAATGTATCATCTATGATTTCATTCAATATATATATATCATAAGAATGTAATCATAAAAAGCATCACATCAACATCACATCAAGAACACAGTACACAAGTATTTACATGGAAACCCAAATGGGAGAAAACCACAAAATGCATTCTTATATATATCAAGAATTCATTCATAGGAAGCACCAACTTCCCAATTATCCAGCTGCAACTGGAATAAGGATACAACCCCCTATTTACAGGCTCCAACCTAAAGGAATCTACAACTCCCTAAATTCTATGGCTCCAACCAGAAGGAGGATACAACCCCATGGGTTCTCTGACTCCAACTGGAAGGTGGATACAACCACCTTGTTCTCAAGCTCCAACCTGAAAGAAGCTCCAAATACCTGATTCTCTGACACCAAATAGAAGGAGGCTATAACCCCCTTTTCGTACCCCATCCTGTTGCCTTGAAATATAAATGTAGACCAAATTTCACTACAAAAATCATTGCCATTGTCACTGCCACTGCCACTATCACATCAACCTATAACCTGTCAACCTATCACCGCATCCAACTTGTCATTGATCAACCTATCCAATATTTCACTTTCACTGATACTCAACTAGATCCTCTCACATCGATCATATACCAATGACACTTCTCAACTATATGTCCAACATCACCAACACATTCCTCTACCAAGCATGTACCAAGATCACCAACATAACGTCACAAGATATGTGTCTCAACCATGTACCAAAGTATGTACCAAACCATCAAATTTTACCATACCAAACATCAATAGTGTACCACACCAAGTGCATCAACCATGCACCAACACCTATGATTAAACCGTGTATCAACCATGCACCAACATATGTGTCAACCCATGCATCAACCATGCACCATAACCTATACCATATGCCTCAACCATCAACCATGTACATAAACACCATACCAAGTACCAATATTGTACCATACCATGGATCAACCATGTACATCAACACCTATACCATACCATGGATCAACCATGTACATCAACACCTATACCATACCATGTACCAACAATGTATCTTAACCATATACCATATCACTCAATCATTCCATACACCATGTACCCTAGGAATTATCAAGAAATTAGCATCAAATGTGTACCTCAACAAAGTACCAAACAACCAAGATCATATAGAAAGTATATTCCTCAACCATGCACCTAATATGTGCCTTGACCATGTGCCAATGTCTCATCAATAAACCAAAGTCTTGCCTCAATCATGCACCATAACATCATCAAAATGTAACCCTAAAAACATGCATATAAACATAACTATAACTATGTAACATACCTAGTGTATGTGATCACAAACTTGTATACCTTCCTCAACTTCAACAACAAGAGAATACCATCTTCACCAAACTTTACCTTAGTCTCACGGGACTAGTTTTTTTATTAGTCACAAAACCTAACGTTAAACAAGAATAAATCCATACCTGTAATGAATAAAGGTCTAAAACTTGTACCCAATATTATTCAATACCTTCTCTACAATTCCTCCAAGTTTCATGGCTTTTAACATCCCATAAAAAAAGTTATATAAAAAATGGTAGGCCTTGCTGAATTCTGGATTATTCTAGAGAACGAACTTGTAGAGCATGCCACACATATAATATTTGATATATAGATATGAAAATAATAAAAAACATACTAAGGATGGTAATTTATCCAATTCATTTGGTCTCACTGAATTTGGATCCTCTATGAATAAGTTATGATTTTTTTACCTCGAACACTTGTTTGAGACTAGTTTCCAGACTAGGAAAAAACCCTATTTTCCACAACGTGTATCTTTGAAAATACTATGACCTAGATGCTGATATTTTTACCACGGGTACCTTGACATTTCTTCTCAAGCTCCTTCAATTTGCAATATCAGAATAATACTATAAAAACATTTATAGTGAAAATGGTAAGATGACTTGTAAATAACATACCTTAAAACACATCCTCACAGGACTTCATCCTCCCTTGGAATTTTGCCCTTCTTCACTTCATATTCCCTTTGAAATTTGAATAAGATATCCTTTGTTAACTCAGATAAAAATAAATTTATCACTTATAATATATTCAATAGAATGTGTGTGAATGTACTTATGAGTGACTTCTTGAGGTGTATATATACTTTTTCTAAGTAACCTCTTTCCTTAACTTTAGGGCTTCTTGAACTTTCTTGTTACAACCAATTTATCCTTTCATCAATGAATTGCAACAAATTATGCGCTTATTAACCCATATTTAGGGATTCCATATGGGATTATTAACCCATATTTGGGGCTTCCAACTTCATGACCTCATAACTACTCAATTGCGAGGAGCAACATAGTGTACCACCTATCACCAGAAACGAAATGGTGTGTACTATCCATCTATGATAGTATTACCAACAATTACATTATCCTTCATGTCATTATTCCTCAATCAACTTTGGGTCCCATAACCACACCTCCGGGGATACATGTAAACTACATAATATGCACCCAACTAACTCACCATCAATCATGATCATACAACTGTCCAACATATATGGACCTCTCCAAGGGTTGACATCAATCTCTAAGGGTTGACATCAATGACAACCAACTGTCCAACGATCCAACACTTTAAAGGATTTTCTAAAGAGTTGTTTAAAGTTATTGAAGGACGAAACAACGTTGAATGCACTGTGTGGGATGATCGATCAATGTACCCAAGAAAAGGAAGTACATACGACATAGAGAGAAATGAACTAAGTATTGTACAAGAAGAGGAAAATTAGAGAATTCTGATTGAATGCGTAGGTAGAAGAATATGACATGGATAATGGCATCTTGGACTTAGGATCGGTTGTAAATGTTCTGCCAAGACAACATGGGAAATTATGGGAAACCAAAGTTAATTTGGTCGACTGTGCAGTTAAGGTTGACAAACCAGCATAAGCTAATACCAATCGATAGACTGGTATGAGTACCTATTAACATAGATGGAGTATGCAACATAGTCAACTTTGAGGTCATTGAGATCGTGGATAAAAATCATCCATACCCAACATTTCTCAGACTATATTGGGCCTTTGAAAACTAGACGATTATTAAGTTGAAGAAGACATAAATGATTTTTGAAGGAGGAGTCTTAAAGGTCATTGTGCCATTAGACCCCATAAAAGAGAGAAGGTATGTAGAACCTGAAAGAAAAGAGATTGATAACTTGTATAATATGACCGCGCAAATGGATGATTACATGAACCATACTACAGATGGTACGCTTAGCTAGAGAAGCATTATCTCTTGTGTGTCAGACTTGTTATCACATAAATATGTCATGGGAATATTTGGATGTTTATCCTAAACGAAATATGTAAAAAAATTAAAGAGCACATTTTTTGTTAAAGTTCTAACCTGCACATTTTATTTTAGCCAAATTCCACTAGCGAAAAATACATTTTTTCGCATAGTGGATAACTCGTGCACAGGTTTCATCGGTGGTATCAACATCTTCCAGATCAGACAACCCTCAATACATTTCGGACCCCCCCGACCATTCTACCTTTAGTGGTGGGGGGGGGCGGGGGGGCCAGAATGGTGGTTTCCCCACTGTGGGCCCCAACTAACGTGGCACCCTATCGTGATTTCAGACCCCCCCCCTCCAATATCTACTTACCACCTACCCCCCCCATCTGAAATCCTGCCCATCTACCTCCCGATACCACTCCTCTCATTGTGCGCCACCTGTATGCCACTTTCTCGATACCTCCCTACTTCCTGTATCTGTCTCCCCTCCTTACACCTATCACCTTCACTCAACACTCTCTCAATATTCGACACTGGTGCCACATCCTCTAGTCCATAACCAATCATCGCTTTCCCCCATGAGCATTTGGCAGACACATGTTCCAATAAAAGATCCGCGCTGAGTTAGGTTGGCGGGTTACTAGTGCCACCATCTATTTTTGACTGCAAGATGTTTCCTAGCACAATTATTCAAAGGCACAGATGGCAAAGGTCAGCATGAAGGAAGAATAAGTAGAGGATATGCACTCACGTGACAACACTTCATGACAGTTATTTTTGTTGGAGTTGTTATCGACAGGCTCCCTGGTTCTAGCAATCTGTTAGATCCACCTTGTACAAATGTAAGATGGATAGATTTTGTGGAGAATCCTAGGCTAGAGAGGCCACCTTGCATAGAAGATGTGATCTACTGTTTCTATTATAATTATCTTAGAAAAATGTTTGAGAAGGTTTGAATGGTAGAGCAGAGCTCCATATGTTGTAAATTTTGACTTTGGAAAGATCTTCCCATTTTTATGTATCAGACCTGAGAAATTTTGGTTAATGGAAGTCGGAATCTTATCATCACATTGTTTCTTTATACTCTGAAAGCTCATTACTAGAGGATTCTTAGGAGTTGTCATAGCTGTATTTTAATGGATGTTTGATTATTCTACTGCTATAAACATTTTCAGTGTTCTGAGTTTAGTTTCAAGAGGTTCTTGTAACTAAACTTTTTCTTCACTTAGCTGCTAAAGGGCCTGATGTTTATAGAAGACTAGTTCATTTTTCTCACCTTTTCTTCCTTCTGATCATATTTATTCTCAAAACCCTGACTGAAGTTAATCAAAACCCCATTTTCTAATGCATACTAGACCAAATTTCTATGTTAAAATATCCATATGCTGAGTTTTTTCCATTTGACCTTTTGTCACAAAATACATTCACAGACCTATTGATGGGTATTGGGATTATCCTCCTTCAATCTGAGGCTAACTCTCAGTGCTGACATTCTTGGTGCCCTTTCCGAGGAATGAATTGAAGACATTTCCTTGGGATTGAATGACAAAGAAATAGTGATTATGAAGGTGCATTAGATATTAGTACATTGAAGATTGCATCTTTCACCTGATGAATCCATTGTTTAAGTTGTGGCTCCTAAAGGCAGACACATGAGGTCCAATCCACACCTTCCTCTGGCTACACCTGAAATTGACCTAGAGAATATTATAAAGAAGGAAATATATTCTCAAGAAGGATTTTATTCTGCTGCATCAGGTACTTCTAGCCATTTTCCTGATTCCACTTTTAAAACCCTAGCAGTTGTATCCAATTCTCCTTTTCTGCCAACTATTGAAGTTTCTAGAAATTTGGATTTTGAAAATTCTCCTGTTAAATACTCCTCTTTTATCCCCAAATTGAAATAAGAAAGTTTTGAAACCTTCGCTTCCCCTGAAGTTGTAGGCTAGTTTAGACTTGAAATCCTAGAAGAATTTCCTACTTTGGGCCTTCCTACTCTTCCTCCTATCAAATGTGTTGTGACTAAAGAAGAGGAAACCTCTTTTCCCTTCAACCCTATACCATCTTCCTCCAAGATTAAACCTCTTTCTATGAAGACTAAAACCTCTCTATTCAAGCTCCCTTTTTCTCCTAACATCTAAGTTGCAGTTGTACTTTCCAAAACTCCATCTTCTCCTTGTTCTCCTACAGTTCACGACCCAATGGAAAGTGAAAATCCTCCTAGAAATAGGATGGATGCCATAGTGGCTGCAAGGCATGCCCCTCTTATTTTACCTCAGCCTATGAATGTTTTTCCAGGTGGAGACTACCTTAAGTACATGCCTAAGTTTATAGGGGAGGAAGACATAACTGCAGAAGAACACCGTTCAACCTTTTATAGTTATGCAAATAATCTTAACATTGAGAATGAAGATGTATGGATGAGAGTCTTTGTACAAAGCCTTGATGGTAAGGCTAGAAAATGGTTTAGGGGTTTGACCCCTGGATATATTGCTGGAATTGAAGCTTTGGAAGATGCTTTTCTAAGGCATTTTGGGGATAAAAAGGATTTCCTTTATTACATTACAAAATTTCGGTCACTTAAGAGGAAAGAGGGGGAATTTGTCTCAGATTTATTGAAAATATTTAATAGAATGTACAATAAAATTCCTACTGAAATAAATCCTATGGAAACTTCTACCAAGATCACCTATGCTAGTGGTTTTGATACTCAGTTTTTCGTCATGTTAAGAGAAAGAAGATCTACCTCCCTAGCTCATATGCAATATGTAGCCTTGGAAATAGAATCCAACATACTGGAAACTGACAGACTTAGGGGAAAATATGATAGAGACGGAAGAAAAGGCAAGGCTGAAGTTTCAACCTCTGATTCCCCTGCTGTCCACCCTCAAGTTGATGAACTGACCAAAATGGTAAAGTCTCTTTCTACTGAAATGGAAAATTTGAAACTTGAAGGAAAACAAAATTACAGAAATACACAAAATGTTGATAACAAAGGAAATTTCAAAAGACCAAAGAATTCCCTTCAAGTCCTCCAAAGAGACCAAATAAATAGGGACATGGATGATAAAAAAGTCCAAGCCCCTCTCCAAAACAACCATGTTGTTGGTGAAGAAGAAGATGAAGAAACTGATCCATCCATCCATTGTCTAGGTGATACCTCTTCATCTCCTCACCTAACTCAGTCTGCATATGAAGAGATTCTTATGGAAAACCAATTTAATGAGTTGAGTAAAGGAGAGAAAACTAATGAAAGTGAAAATAAGTACAACCTAAGGTCCAAAACGAAAGAGGGAAAATATAATACTTTTGATCAACCCACCCAAGTAGAAAATTCTGCTAAGACTGTGGCATCTAGCAACAAAGGAAAAGAAGTACAAAACCCACAAGCAATGACTAAGACACATGTCCTAGAGATTAAGGAGATTCTGAAATATCCTTCTTCCTTTAGTTTTGAGAGTGAGATTCAAAATATTAGGATCCATGTGCCCTTTTTAGAGCTGATAAAAAATGAGAATTTTAAGAAATATCTTTTCAAGATGTTGCATCCCGATTCTTCTCCTAATTCCAAACACTTAGTGAACGTTCAAGATGAAAAGCCAACAATCATTTTGGGACCTTTGGTAGAGGATAGGGATGACTCATCTCTCCCTTCGACAACTCTTTGAATATTCATGACAAATTATTGCACAACTTCTTGTTGGACTCGGGTGCATCTCATAACCTCATGCCCAAGAAAATCATGGATGAGGTTGGTATGGAAATCACCAAAACTTATCATGAACTTTATGATTTTGATTCCAGAAAAGTGAAGTGCCTTGGAGTGATCAAAGATCTAGTGGTTTCTTTGTTTTAGTTCCCCATGAAAAGTGTGGTCATGGATATTGTGGTGGTTGATGTCCCCCCTAAGTTTGGGATTCTTTTTTCAAGATCTTGGATAAAGAGACTAGGGGGAACCCTTCATATGGAACTTACCTATGCCACCATTCTATATTTGGATGAGAACATAGAGGGATTTATAGGGAAGCAGAACTAGATTACATCATCAGTGATTAAGCTTATCCTACCAATCACCCCATTTATGCAGTGGACACTAATATGGGATCCAGTGTCCTACAAGTCACTGATGTTCCTCGAGATCCTATTGAAATCAGAAAAAGGCCCATTACCCCTTGTGAAATTCCTCATCTTAATACCTCTGTTTGGAAGATGTTTTTTGATGGAGCCTCTTCTAAGGAAGGTGTTGGTGCTGGGGTAGTTTTTATCTCTCCTTCTCAAGAGACCATATCTTTGTCTTACAAGCTAGAATTTGAAACTACTAATAATGTGGAAGAATATGAGGTTCCTGTTTTGGGTTTGAGGGCTTCTAAATACATGAAGATTGAAGAGTTAGTAGTGTTTGGAGATGTCAAATTGATTTAACACCAAGTAAAACATATGTACGAGGATAAACACCCTAGGTTAAGGACTTACAGAAATGAAGTTTGGGATCTTGTTGATAATTTCTTCTCTGCTTTTAATATCTCTTTTGTTCCTAGAGAAGAAAATACTTTGGTTTATTATTTGGCTGTTTATGCAAGTAATTTCAAAGTTCCTGTGCCCCCTAAGCTCAAATATGATGCGGAAGTGAAGTATAGACCCTCTATACCTGATAATGTCAAACATTGGAAGGTCTTTGAGGATGATGGTGAGATTAAAAGATTTCTTGAAATTGTTGATGAGTTTTCTACCCTGCATATTGATCAGGATCATGATGATACCAAAATCCCCCATGCTGATGTTTTTATGAATAAAATTGTAGACCGCAATATTGTACAATTTCCCAACAACCATATTCCAAGAGTATTAGTTCCTTTGGAGAGATTGTTTGACAAAAATTATGTTGTTGTAAAGGTTAAAGGTTCAATTGAAAATGTTAATGTCACTGAATGCAATTTAGGTACAAAGGAGGATCTAAAGCATGTTAAGTTGTCTAACAACATGTCAAAGGAACAAAGGGTTGAATATGTTAATATTTTAAAAGAGTTTGTTGATGTGTTTGCCTAGAAATATGAAGATTTAAGAACATATGACACAAATATTATTGAACATAAGATCCCTTTGAAAGAGGAGACCAAGCCTTTTAGGCAGAAACTCAAACAGATAAATCCCATGTTGTTGCCTATTATGGAAAAGGAAGTAAATAAGCTCTTGGATGCCAATATCATAATTCCTTTGAGGTACTTTGAGTGGGTGGATAACTTGGTCCCCGCGAGGAAGAAAAAATGGGAAATTAGACTATGTGTTGATTTCAGGAATCTGAACAGAAGCTCCAAGAAAGATAATTACCCCTTGCCAAATATGGAGCAGAGAGTGATTGGATCATCAAGGATGTCTATGATTGATGGCTTCTCAGGCTACAATCATATCTCTATCTTTCCTGAATATAGAGAGAAAACGACATTCACTACTCCTTGGGGCACATTCATGTATGCTAAAATTCCCTTTGGGCTAATGAATGCAGGAGCAACCTTTCAAAGACCAATGGATATTTACTTTATTGGGGAGAAGGAAAAATTCACGGTCATCTATATAGACGACATTACAGTATTCTGAAAGTCTGATAAGGAGCATTATCATCATTTAAAAAGGGTCTTCTTGAAGTGCAGGAAGTTTGGCCTCTCTCTAAATCCTAAGAAGTCTTTGTTTTCTATGAAGGAAGGTAAGATATTGGGACACATTGTATTAGCAGAAGGGGTAAGAATTGATCAGAGAAGAGTAAAGGCCATCCAAACTTTAGCTATTCCTAGATCCAAGAAAGAAGTTCAGTCTTTCTTGGGTAAAATCATTTTTCTGAGAAGGTTCATCTCTATTTTTTCTGAACTGGTCAAATATGTTACATCCATGCTTAGGAAAGGAAAAGAGGTGAAATGGACTGCTGAAGTCCGAGAGTCTTTTGATCAAATCAAAAGGGCCTTGACTAAAGAACATGTGCTTATTAGCCCCGATTATTCCAAGGAATTTTTTATATTTTCTTTTGCCTCATTTGACACATTAGTTGTTGTTTTACTGCAGAAAAATTCAGAGGGGTTAGAGCAGCCTATTTCCTTCTTCAACAGAGCATTGAGGGATGCAGAGATGAGGTATGACATCATGGAGAAGCAGGATTATGCCCTGGTTAAATCCCTCAAATACTTCAGGGTATACATCATGCATTCCAAAGTTATTTCCTATGTTCCTTCATCTTCTGTCAAGGAGATACTTATTCAACCTGAAATTGATGGGAAGAGGAGAAAATAGATTGCTAAAATCTTGGAATCTGACCTAGATACAAAGCCCACTCAAACAGTGGAAGGTCAAGGTTTGTCCAGGTTGCTGGCTGAATCAAATTGCAAATCATTGGTGGTAAATTTCTTGAATATAAACTCAGAACATCAACAAATTGATCGTGTTGACAGAAGCCCTCATATCAAACCCAACTTGGCAGAATGCACCTGGTATAAATATATCATATGGTTTCTACAAAATTTTCATCCCCTTGATGGTCTAGAGAAGAACAAGGTCAGAGCCCTGAAACTTAAGGCAATTCGATTTGTCTTATTGATCAAATATTGTACAGGAAATATCCTCTCGGGGTTCTTTTGAGATGTTTAGATCCACATGAGGCCCAAAAGGACATGATTGATTTTCATGACAGCTTGTGTGGGGGCCATCATTTTTGGAGAACCGCAGCCTATAAAATCCTTAGAGCTGGGTATTTTTGGCCTAGCCTTTTTTATGATGTTTGTGCAAAGATTAGAGCTTGTGTCAAATGTAAAAAAAATTATGGAAAGAAGAAACTCAAGTCTTTTCCTTTGAATCTTGTGGTGATTTTTGGACCTTTTCAATAGTTGGGTCTTGACTTCATTAGGGAAATACATCCAACATCAAGTGGTCAACACCGGTGGATATTCACTGCAAAAAACTATTTCACCAAATGGATAGAACCCATACCTACCAGGAGTGCCTCTCATCAGGTAATTATTGGTTTTCTTGAAGATACTATGTCCATATTTGGTTTTCCCAACAAAATTGTTCCTGACAATGTTGATTCTTTCAAATTTGAACCCTTCATCAAGTTTTGTGAAATTTATGTGATTACATTAATCCATTCTACTCCCTATTAACCCCAAGGAAACGATTTGGATGAATATTCTAAAAAGAGCCTCATAAATACCACAAAAACGTTGTTAGAAGACAACAAGAAAGCATGGCACTCAAATATTAAATTTGCATTATGGGCTGATAGAGTCACTACAAAAAGGTCACTTGGTATTTCCCCCTTTTAGCTTGTATATGGGATTGAGGTTGTCTTTCCCACTCAGCTTGCCTTGCCTGTGGCAAAGCTCTTACAGGATCATGATGGAGAACCAGATTATATGGTCAGGAGGATACAACAGTTGGTAGAAGTGCATTAGAATAGAGAGCAACTCCTTGACAAGGCACATGACCATTAGCAGAAGATCAAGCAAGCCTTTGACAAGCAGGTAAATAAAGAAACTTTCCAGCTGGGAGATATGGTGCTAAAGTGGGATGCACCTAAAAAAGACAAAGGCAAACATGGAAAATTTGAAGCCTTGTGGATCAACCCTTTCAGGATTTCTGAGGTGTTTTCAAACAATACTTACAAATTGCAGAACTTGGAAGATTCTAATTTTTTTGGCGGCCCTATCAATGGGCACTTTCTAAAGAAGTTTTTCTTTTAATACAGGATTGGCTTGCCATTCATTGTAAATATCATTGTTTCTGTCTTTTTTTTCTTAAATAAATGACCCCATAGCCCTATGAAAAAACACCGAAGCTGCTTGTTCTTGGAAGCTCGCAGGGAGCATGCCATCCCCTGTGGAGAAAAAATGTTATCACACAAATTTGTCATGGGAATATTTGGAAGTTTCTCCTAAACGAAATATGTAAAAAAATTAAAGAGCGCATTTTTTGTTAAAGTTCTAACCTGCACATTTTATTTTAGCCAAATTCCATTAGAGAAAAGACCTTTTGTCGCATAGTGGCTAACTCATGCACATATTTCATCGTCAACATCAACATCTTCCAAATTGGACAACTGTCAACACATTTCAGACCCCCTTGACCATTCTATATTTAGCGATGGGGGGGGGGAGGGGGTCCAGAATGGTGGTTTCCCCACTACGGGCCCTAGCTAACGTGGTGCCCTCTCATTATTTCGGAACCCCCTTCCTAAATATACTTACCACCTTCCCCTCCCTTCAAAATCCTTCCCATCTACCTCCTGATACCACTCCTCTCACTGTGCGCCACCTGTATGCCCATTTCTCGATACCTCCCTACTTCCCGTATTCGAATCCCCTCCTTCCACTTGTAACCTTTACTCAATCCTCTCTCCATATTCGACACTGGTGCCACATCCTCCAGTCCATAACTAGTCATCACTTTCCCCCATGAGCGTTTGGAAGACACCTGTTCCAATAAAGAAGCCGCACTGAGTCAGGCTGGTGGGTTACCAGTGCCACCATCCGCTTTCAAATGCAAGATGTTTCCCAGCACGATTATCCAAAGGCACAAATGGAAAAGGTCAACATGAAGGAAGAATAAGCAGAGGAGATGCGATCAAGTGACAACACTTCATGACAATTATTTTTGTTGGAGTTGTTATCGACAGGCTCCCTGGTTCTAGTAATTTGTTAGATCCACCTTGTACAGATGTTAGATGGATAGATATTGTGGATAATCCTAGGCTAGAGAGGACATATTTCATAGAATCTACGATCTACTGTTTATGTTATAAATATCTTAGATAAATGTTTGAGAAGGTTTGAATGGTATAGCAGAGCTCCCTATGCTGCATATTTTGACTTTGCAAAGATTTGCCCGTCTTTATGTATCAGACCTGAGAAATTTTGGTTAATGGAAGTCATACTCTTTGCATCACATTGTTTCTTTCTACTCTGAAAGCTCATTACTAGAGTATCCTTAGGAGTTTTCATAGCTATATTTTAATGGATGTTTGATTATTGTACTGCTATAAACATTTTCAATTTTCCAAGTTTAGTTTCAAGAAGATCTTGTAACTGGACTTTTTCTTCACTTATCTGGTAAAGGGATTGATGCTCATAGAAAACTAGTTCATTTTTATCACCTTTTCTTCCTTCTAATCATATTTATTCTCAAAACCCTCATTGAAGTTAATCAAAACCCCATTTTCTAATGCATACTAGCCTATATTTCTATGTTAAAATATCCATATGTTGAGTTTTGTCCATTTGACCTTCTGTCACAAAATACATTCATAGACTTGTTGATGGGTACTGGACTTATCCTCTTCCAATCCGAGGGTAACTCTCAGTGCTAACAAGACTCATAGGAAGGAATTGAACATTGACAACACAGGTTGCAAGAAGTATTGACTAGAAGATGTTCTCTCATTACTCGCTCTTTGGCTGGATCAGAACAAAGGTATGTCATACACTAAGGTTTGATGGATTAACCAATATGAGTTCCTTTGTAAAATAATTTGAGTTGCAGATACCCTAAAAAAAATATTTTTGGCATTATATGTTGCACTGAGAGAAAGCCTAGAGAGATGATGGGATACCCACAAGGAAGGAAAGGGTGATTGAAAGAACTGTAAAAGGTTGATGCAGATTAGATTTGGGACTGAAGAAATTATGCACAAGTATACATGGAGGAGCAGTCTAATGAATCATGTTGTGCAGTGTATGAAAACTTGGAGACATGTGCCAAAGTAGGAATGGATGCACATGTTCATACATACACTTGAGACAGTTCCTAAGAAATGGTATCTAGAACTAGAAGTGCGTATAGGGACAACAGATTAGGAAGAGCTCACTTGAAATTTTAAGGTAGCCTTTGGTTTTGAATTTGAGTCACCCTTAGTCAATGAATCTCTACAATTCATTAGAAGTAATACTTTTATGGAAGAAGATGAGATAAAAATAGTACATGTGTGTAGCGTGCACAAAATATCTGTGATAGTTCATGAAATACTAGAATGTTACAATATTATTGAAGAAGATAAATATGAAGAAGGCCCAAGAAATGTACAAGTACCAGATACTGGAGGGGAGCATGAAGTGGAAGGTCCATAACTCAAATCCAATGCATATGAAAAGCCATTAAGAATGTACAAAGTGAATATTGGAATGAAAGAGAAACCTAAGTTCATGAATATTGGTGACTATTGGAATGATGATATTGTTGAAAAGATTGTAGACCTGTTGCCCGAGTATCAAGATCTCTTTCCAAAAACCTTTTCAGAGATGAAGGGGATAGATGGGGAATTAATCGAGATGAAGATCCCCTTAAAATCATATGTTAAACTAGTAAGACAAAGACCCTACCAGTTGAATCCAAAATACAAGGAAAAAGTGAAATCAGATCTTGACATAATGATAGAAGCTGGTATTATTGAGCTAGTCACAGAGTCTGAATGGATAATCCCAATGGTAGTTAAAGATAAGAAAATAGGGGGTATTATAATTTGTGTAGACCTAAACAAGTTCAATGATGTCTATTTACATGACCCTTTTCCGACCCCTTTTACAGATGAAGTGTTAGAAAATGTAGGAGGGCGGGAGGCGTACTTGTTCATCGATGGATTTTCATGTTATCATCAGATAAAGATTGCACTAGAAGACAGACATAAGATAACATTTGTGAAAAAATGGGGAAGCTACCAGTACACAATGATACCATTTGGGTTAAATAATGCACCTGTTGTGTTTTCTAGAGTAGTTGTTGCAGCCTTAAAGAAATTATTCATAAGTTTATTGAAGATTAATTATATTATTGGATTGTGTTTATCTTATTAAAAGATCACACAGAAACTCTACGGTTGATGCTTAATAAATGCAGACAATATAAGATATCATTAAATTTGAAGAAGTGTATTTTATGTGCACCGTTTGGGATATTTTTAGGTCATGTGGTATGCAAAAAAGGGTTGTTGGTACATCCTGCCAAGATCACGGTGATTGTTAATTTTCCACCACCTACATTAGTAAGACAATTGAGAACAACGTTGGGTTACACAAGATATTATAGGAAATTCATTAAAGGATATGTGAAGATTTACAACTCTGATGGAAAATTTATTAAATAAAGAAGCTATGTTTGAGTGGAATGAATATTTTCAGCAGGGTATGGATGTATTGAAGAAGAAGTTAGTAGTTGTGCCCATTCTAGTCTTCCTAGATTGGTAGAAAGAATTTCACGTTCATGTGGACACATATTCAATAGCGCTCGACGCAGTGTTATCCCAACCAGGAGAGGGAGAGATAGACCATCCAATTGTCTTTTCTAGCAGGAAGTTGTCGACTACTAAGAACAATTACATGAAGACAGAAAGGGAAGGCCTGGAAATGGTTTATGCCTTGCAGAAGTTCATACACTATTTTTTGGGGTCCCATTTCAGGATGTATACATATCACTTTGCACTGAGATATCTAGTGAACAAGCCAGTGTTGAGGGGGCGAATATGCAAATGGTTATTACTTTTTCAGGTGTATGAATTTGAATTTATCATGAAGTCAATGAAATTGAATGCAAGACCAAGCCATTTGTCACGAATACTGACAGGAGAAGATGCAGGGAACCTAGACGATAATTTACCACGTACGCATTTATTTTTAGTTTAAATGGTAGATGACCACTTTACATAAATTGTCCAATTTTTTAGTACAGGAATAACCCCATCTGACATGAAAGTATCACAAAAGAAACAATTAGTGGTTAAAGTAGCAGATTATCCATTAATCGCAGGAAAAGTATACAATTTAGGCATAGATGGGATACCACGAAGATGTGTATTAGAAAAAGAAATACCAATGATCCTAGTGGAGCCGCATTATGGAATTGCAGGAGGTCATTATGCAGGAAAAGCGACAACTCAAAATATGTTACATGCAGGACTATGGTGGCCCACCATAAGGATGCTAAGGAATATTTTCATATTTGTGACATTTTTCAGAGAGTAGGAAGGCATTCACGACGAGATGAGATGCCTTTTAATCCGCAAGCCACCTTGTAGGCATTTGAAAAATGGGCAGTGGAGTTTTTCGAACCGATTAATCCACCAACGAGGATATTAGGAGCTAGGTACATAATTACCATGACAGACTACTTGACAATATGGGAAGAGGTAGAACTAGTTGAAGATTGCAGCATGGAGAAAGTTGCATGATTCTTATTTGAGAATGTAGTTACAAGGTTTGGGTGTCCTAAAGTACTTATGAGTGTTACAAATTTGTTTTCCTCACCCCATGCCACTTGCCTGGATGGCCTTTCCATTTCCCTATGCAGACCTAGAGTCCCATTTTGTACCTTCTAGAGCCAAAAAAAAACATTTTTCTACATATACGTGTCCTATCAGTTAGACAACAAGTGTATACTTAGGTATCTCCACTACATTCTACGTAAATTGGGTTTGGTGCTCAAAATTAAAAATTATGTCGAGTTTCCATGCCATGTCATGAGATCCATGTTCCTTGACCTTCCATATACTAGAAATGCTCCGACTCGACCCTTCAGTTCCATTTGAAGGATATAAATTGAGCCATATCCAAGCCTTGGGAGAGAATTCAACTTTGGAGAGCAAAGAGACTCTAGAGAAATTTCACTTCATATTGAGTCTGCATCCGTTTCTACTTGAAAGTCTGAACCCCTTGTTCAGCCCTCAAGTTCTTCTCTCTTTGTGATGGAGAATCTCATTGTCTCCTTTATATGAGCTTGCCTTTGGTGGAGGATTGAAGTGGTGGAGGCCCAGCTGGAGGGACTTAGTTTCTTGGTTCCGATATGTGTCATTATAGAAGTTGTCACCTATATACTTCTGTTGATTATTTTAATAGAAATACTCTTTTCTCGTCCAATTGATAACTTTCAAATATTTGAATTATTATTCCATGTGAATATTATTAATGTATGTTAATGGATTATGCTAATATATATCCTAACACTATATATTGTCACCATATTCTTGCGTATATTGGTTGTTGAGGACACATTGCAGGTATAAATATTTGAGTTGCGTGCTCAACAACGGTCTTCATCAAATGTACGAACGAGGTAGTCTCTTGGCCTTGTCTTGTTAGCATTTCATTTATATAACATACTTGGGATTAGAGTTGATTTTTGTGTGTCATTCCATTTGTTGTGGTTTATCCCATGCCATAGAGATATTTTTCTCGTAACAAAATTGGCGACCACACTGGGGATTTGATATTTTTTGCGGGGTTTGGAGTGTTTTCTCCTTGATTTTCTCTCTGTTAGCCTGAGTTTCCTTGTCGCATGATTCTTTGAAAACCTATTTTTTACTTTTCATCCGAGTTTCTTGGATTAACCCTTGCCCTGTAAGTGTTTTACTATATCTACATAGTTTTTCCCTTAACAAATGCATACACACATGAGCTATCCTTCTGCAGGGTGCATACATACGTGACTTTTTCTCAAACAGTTGCGTACATCAGCTCTTTAGTCTTGTTGATTGAGTTTGGTGTTTGCTAGGTGAGTTTGGTTGGTTTCTGAGTCTTCTTGGGTCTCTTTCCTGAGTGTTAAGTGCTTACAAAGTGATAGAAAACCTTCTTATTATTGAATTTTTGGGTGGTATTATTTCTTTTCATATTTTTCATTGGTTGTCCTTGCACATTGGTCTAAGTGTTTTCTTCTTGGTATCCTGCTTGGCTTGTATTTTTTTTCTTGTAGTAGGGTTTGCATGTGAAGATGCTATTCAGTACTTGCATTTTATTTTCTTTATATAGAAAAAAAAAAAAACATTTTCACATTTTTCATTATGGCATTTTCTCTTTTAATTACTTTTCATTGATTTTGACACATGTGGAGAGATTGCATTTCATTGAAACTATAGAGATTGCATTGAAAAGTTGTATTTAGACGCATACCATCTCTTTAGAATTCAATATTAGTACTTAGTAGTGGTTTTATATTCACTTATTTTATATGTTGAGTCTTGATACCATAATTTTCACGACCACACCTCTTAATTAAGAAGAAGCCATTAAAAGTAACATTGGTTAATTAAAATTGATTAGAAACAATTTTATTTTCCAGGGTACACAAACAAGTATAAGACATAGAGGCTTGGAATAGGATTTTGTGAGTAAACTTATCCAAGGCTATTAAACTAAACATATGTGTCTGACCAGGGAGTGGTGAAACCTATTGTATAATTAGTGACGTCAGGAGGCTCCGCTCACAATGGAGTTAAGCATGAGGTTGTGAGAAATTGGTTGCAGAGATATCCCTCTAATACCTTCTTAGCGTCAGAGATATTTTTGGGGTTCTATTCGTATTTGGGGGTCTTGCTAGTACATTTACCTCTGTCAGAGGAGGTGCTTTCAAGATTTCAAGCTTTGTTTCCCTTTCCATATAGTGGACCAGACTTACGATTGTTTGCCTGCACATTGGTTATGTTGTGGTGACTCTAGTTGTTTGACATAGGTATCCATAGAGGTTACTTGCATGGGTTATTCTGTAGGTACCCTGATTCAGATAAGGTTCAAACAACACACAACCTTTATGCATGATTACCTCTTCAGAGGGATCTGATCGACTGCGTTCTTAATCCCATGAGGGTCCTTATAACTGATTTTGATACCTCCAATTTTTTGAAGGGAGTCTTAGTGTTAAGAACCAAACATCAATATAGCATAGAAAAACCTCAGGAAAAGTACTCAACGCCTTGAGAAAGAGATAATTTTAGATAATAAGCCTCTTCAAGGGGGAAACCTCCTTTTACCCCACTTAAATGTTCAAGTACAAGATAATTCAAAATGAAAATGTCTCCTTGGTATATATAGGAGACTAGGAGGTATAATTACATCTAATGGCCTAAAGCCGACATAAATAAAATAACATTACTAATCTAATATGCCCCAATAAATAACATTACTGATCTAATATGCCCCAAATCTAATATGCCCCAATAAATAACATTACTTAATCTAATATTCCAATTAAGGGGTAATGAGCCAATATTAGGCTTAACATGCCCCCTTCCCTTGAGTATAAGTGTTGTCCGCAATGCTTGAGTAACTCGGATGCTTCAGATAAAAGACTCATCTTCCCAAGTGGAATCTTCAAATGTTAGTTTCCCTCCATTTAATGAGATAATATAAAATGGATCTATTCCGGCTAGAATTTTTGTGTCGTTGATGGCTTCCAAGATCCAATATGATTTTCTTCCTTCCTCGCCAAGTTCTGGAAATATAGTTTTGAACTAGGATCTTGTCGCCTATGACACACCTTCTTTTTAAGCATGAACATGGAAACTCAAGTGTAATGGAAGACGTGTAGTCTAATTTCCAGTTCCATAGTACCCACCTTTTGGGTAAACACCCCAAGTGGCCATAGTACTTTGGTGATAATTTATTATCCTTCTTGGCTTGCTTGAGAGACATATGTTTTTATGGTTGTATTCTTAAAATACCCAATCCCCTACTTCAAACTTCTTCATCACGATGTTGATCTCTTTGTTGTTTCATGTTATTTTGTGTCATGGTTACGTTGTCCTTTAAGATTTGGAGAATTTGTTGTTGATTCTCGATGATCTTCCACCGCTTGAACCTTTTTAGATTTTTCTTTTATAGAAGAAGTGATGGAAGGAGGATGGTATCCAAAGTATTAAGTAAATGGTGTCATTTTTGTTGCAAGTAGAAAGGGAAGTGTTATACCACCATTCTCAGCTAAGGAAATCCATTTGAACCATTGTGTTTGTTTCTATTAGGAGTAAAAGCAACGAAGGTATCCTTCCAAACATTTGTTCACTATCTCGCTTTGTCCATCAGGGATTGAGGATGATAGGATGAGCTATGAGCCAATTGAGTACCCAAACAAGAAAAATAATTCTCTCATTCAAAAATGTCCAAAGGAATACATGGGATCTCTGTCACTTACCACAATCTTTGGGCTGCCATGTAGCTTTTGAACCTGCCTCCATGAATGCGGTGGCAACTGTATCTAGCTTTAGTTGGGATGAGAGAGTGTACAAAAGTATGCATACTTGGTCAGTCTATCAACAATCACCATGATGACACTCTTCTTCAGACTTTGGTAACCCCGTGATGAAATCCATGGAAATCTCCTTCCCAAGGTCAATTTGGGATGGATAATGGTTGTAAAGACCCAACAATTGTTTCCACCTTATTTTGCTTGAAAACCACACATTCTGCCACAAACCTTTTGAACATTAGTTTTAAGGTCATCCCAAAAACTCTTCCTTGACTCTATGGTGGTTTTCAAAAATCCCTGAAAATTCCCATTAGAGAGGTGTGCAATTCCATTAGTACCTTTGTTTGAGTTGGGAGTTCTTACATAAATATAAGCTGCATCTTTGTACCATAGTGAATCATTTTTCCATGTAAATGTATCTGGAGTACTGAATCTCACAGAACCTTTGAATGAGAGAGTCCACACTTTTTCATCATATTTTTCCATTCATCCTTGCTTCTATTATCCAATCGTTGATGATCGAGATAGCCCAAAGAAAGGCCTCAACATCTCTTACATCCTTTCTTGAAAGTGCATCTTCCACAACATTTTGCTTCCCTCCTTTATAGATGATTTCAAAATCATAGCCCAGTTTCTTGGTTACCCATTTTTTTGTTCTTATGAAAGATAGTCTTGTTCCAAGAAGTATTTAAGACTATCATGACTGCTTTTGACCTTGAACTCACGCATTCATTAGGTAAGGACGCCATTTTTCAATGCATGTATTATTTCCATCATTTCCTTCTCATAAATGGGTTTGTGTAAGTCCCTTCCCTTTGAGTGGTCGACTTCCTCAAAAGCCGTGGGCCTTCCTTCTGCATTAGGACAAAACAAATTCCATTTCCTCGAGGCACGCATTCCACAATAAAGGTTTTTGTGAAGTCTGAGTGGTCAAGACAGAGCTTTACACATCACCTATTTGTTGTTCAAAAGCTTTAGTTTCCCTCTGAGTCCATGAAAATGCATCCTCTTGTTAGTGTCGTTAAAGGTGCTTCTATTCTTCCATAGTTCCGAATAAACTTACGGTAGTAACTCATTAAACCCAAAATCCTCTAAGATTTTTAATGTTTTGGGAATCACTCACCCATCATGGCCTTTAATCTTGTTAGGGTCTACCTTGACACCTTCATGATACAATATGACCCAAATATTCTACCTCTTTTACTCCAAAGAAACATTTGATGGTTTGGCATATATTGTTGCTCCTTTAGTAGTTGTAGCACTCTGTCAACATGTTGCATATGATCCTCCCAATATTTGCTATAGATTAGTATATCATCAAAAAATAATAATTTTTTTTTCGAAGGAAGGGCTGAAAATGGAATTCATCAACCCTTTGAATGTGGAATGTGCATTTGTGGCCAAAAGGCATGACCACAAATTCATAATGGCCTTCTATGAGTTTGGAATGTCGCTTTTTGGATATCTTCTTCCTTCATTCTCATCCGATGATACCTCAAGAGATCCATTTGTGAAATAGATTGATCCATGTAGTTCATCTAACAATTCATCAATCATGGGAAAGGAAACTTATCTTTTAATAGTGATCTTGTTGAGCTCTATAACTGACAATACACGCCCATGAGTTATCTTTTTGAATACCATTACCACTAGTGAAAGGCAAGAACTTTGGCTAGGTCTAATAATGCCACTTAACATTCTCTTTCAACCATGCCTAATTTCTACTCTTCTCAAGTAGCTAAGGGTATCCTCGTGATGGTTCGATGTTAGAGGAACACCCTGTGAATTAGGTGAATTTCATGATCATGATTTCAGTGGGTGGGAGACCTTTGGAAACATCTTCAAATTTCAATTGGAATTTTACTAAATGATCCTTTGGAGATCTAGGGGAATGGATGGTTTATATGTTTGAACATCTAGTGATCATAGTTGTGAAATAATGCCATTATGCCCCTTTTTCAATACTTTGTCATGTCGCTTGAGCTATCACCTTACCCGGCTTCCCCGTGATACCTCTCAACTCGCTAATTTTCCTTCCAATAAAAATTTCATGAAAATTTCTTTTAAATTAAAAGCCAATCGCTCCTGTAATGATTGTAAATCATTGGATTCCTAGTACAACATCTGCACCACCCATGGGTATAGCAATCATTGGACTATTCATTACATATTCCCCCATAGTAAGATTGATCTTTATTGCATTTTCCTAACAATTGATAGTTCCCTTCCATCTAATCATTACTTGAAACTCAAGTGCCGGATATACAAAGTAATTGATATCTTTGGCTAATTTATGGTGAATGAAATTATGAGTACTCATGTAATCAATTAGGACTATTAAATTTTATTTTTGATGTATCCTTCGGGATCTTGAGGGTTTGAGAGTGCTAATTCCAGCCTAATGCATTACATGATATCATGGGAGTCAACCTTCAGACGAAATTGCTTCTATGTTTTCATATTGAGATGGTTCTGTTCTTGTTCTTCTTCCTTCACAATCTATGTAGAATAATTTCTTCTCACCACACTTATGTCCCTAATTTGTCACAATTAGAAAGTAAACCTTTTGCTTCTTTCCTCCAATTGTTTTAGGTGTCAACCTTGTGGTTGAGGTGTTTTAGGAGAAGGAGCATTGTTCTCTATATAGATGCTGGGATAGGTCCTCTAGTAGCCATAGCCATATTTTACTTTCAACATTTCTTTACACCTTAAATTCATTCTCCAATGATTTGGGTTCTCGGGAAGGAGTATCCATGTTGAATGTTATCCTTTTAAAGTTCTATGAATACATCAATCAAGTGCTCATCCTGAATATCGGGTTACCTTTATATTCAATCTTTGAAGTTCTCAATGTTCGGTAACTAAACCCTTTTTCTTGGAGATTTATCAATTGGCTAAAGAAGGTATTTCTCCTTGTATCCCTCATAGTGTGCTATCATTTTCCATGAAAATTGTCCAAGGACAAGTGATTTAGAACAAAGTCATCGATACCAAAACAAATTGATTAGGTTCTAAATATAAAGAAGCAATTGCACTTTTTGTGTATGTGGCATTATGGAGATCAAAGAATTGCTCCATCTGAAGTATCCATGTGATTTAAGTCCTGCCATCAAAATTCCTCATGTCAATCTTAGGAACAACTTTGGTTTGAAGACCAAACCGGAGTTTCTCCATTCTTGATTCAATCTTCCTTGTGTCCACATCATGAATTTCATGGGATGATTTTCACTTTTGGGTGCCCTTCTCTCTGCTACAAAATTTTTCAATACTTCCCAAGGATCTTAGCTTCCATTGAATCCATCTTTGGGGTATCCCTCTTAGCTTCCATTGATCCATCTTAGTATCCAACTTAGCTTCCCATTGAATCCATCTTGTATCCAACTTAGCTTCCATTGAATCCATCTTAGCTTCCATTGAATCCATCTTAGCTTCCATTGCATCCATATCTTATTTTGTAGTTCATTTATGTCCCACGCATTTCTTCTCACCTCATCAAGAGTCCAAGTAGGATTTTTCCTGAGGCTTATTTGGTGTAGAAGTTCCCTTTGGGTGGCATGTTACAAGTATCACTCTTTGAACCCTTGATTTTGAGGTGGTTCTCGCTAGACAATATTTTTCTCTGTTGTATCTCCCAATTTTTGGCCCCTTCTAGGTATGAAAATTTCCCTTATGTATTTATATGATATTTCTCCTCCAATGCCACGTCTAATCAAAATTGATGTGCCAAGTGGAATTTATGGTAACTTCCCAACAACTTGCCGAGATTGTTTTCCTCCTTCTTCTTTCCAGAGATCTCACTTGTATAGCGTGCCCAAGACAAAATAATTGATATAAAATTTGAACTCACACCCTGGGAATAATTAGCTTAATTTTCGTCCACTATCCAATTGAACTAGTCTCACTCAATTTGGCTATTCTAGGAAGAAGTTATGATTTTTTTACCTAGAACAACACCTTCTTGAGACTACTACAGACTAGTCGACACCCTATCTTATACGGTATCTACAAATTTAAGATGACCCGTGGTTGAACTTTTTACTATAGATACAATACTAATTTCTGTAAATTTCCTCCGAGGTTCAGGGTCTAAAATGTTACAGAAACGTTGTTATAGAGAAAATTCCAATGACTCATTTCAGATGATTCCAGAACCCCTATCTTGTACCAGTTGTATCTCCAAAAGTATAAGGCCCTCAAGAGCGAATTTTGAACCCAACGTATTCTGATCCGGCTTCCACTAAATATATCCTCCAAGTTGTTCCTTTTGGAACGTTGTAGAAAACAAGTTATAGCTAAAATTCCTTCGCTGTTCCAATGTAGTAGTGAAACCCCAAGAACTTGAGCTCGATACCATATGTTAAGAACCAAAACATCACTATAGCATAGAAAACCTTAGGAAAGTACTCAACTTTGAGAAAGAGATAATTTGAGATAATAAGCCTCTTCTCGAGGGGGCAACCTCCTTTTACCCCACTTAAATGTTCAAGTACACAAGATGATTCAAATGAAATGTCTCTTGGTATATATAGGAGACTAGAGGTATAATTACAACTAATTTATCTAAATCACATATAAAATAACATTACTAATCTATTATGCCCCTCTAATAAATAATATTTAATCTAATATGCCCCAATTAAGGGGTAATGAGCCAATATTAGGGCTTAACACTTAGGCCCCTCTTGGGCAAGAAATACCTACTCTAGTGAAGGAGCCCCCCTTTCCTCCACTATATCTTGTTTGTGTGCATTGAGATTTTTTCTTTATTTTGGTTTTCTCTCTAATTGTTAGTTGGCCCTAGGATTTGGTCTTATATTTGGATTTTTGAGTCATCGTGGAGCAGGACCAACTTCCTCACAGGTCTCTTTGTTTATTGAATTTACCACCGCACCTTTAGTCTTTACCGAAGTTTCCTTCTAAAAGGTGTAAAGTTAATAAACGTGTTACATATATCTCCACCTCCCAAACTTGTGATTATTCAGTTATGAGTATTGAGTCAAACCTGAATGTCACAGGGAGTCCCTTGACTACCATATCATCTGTGATTAGTGGGATCCCTTTGACTCCTTCAACCTTGACGGTTGGGGTGTCGGAGATCCCCTCCCCTAATACTACCCAACCTGTGGGTTCTAGTCTACCCATAGGAACGAACCCCTTCGAGTCTCTTTTTGGTATGCCAGGATACAATTCTCAGTTAATACCTTCTCTCTCTAATCCATTTTCTTTTGGTATTCCTAACATGATGTCACAACTCTCATCCTCTATTCTAATGGCTAAGGTGAATCCCAGTTTTGGACCTAGGGGCATGGCTCCTCTGTATGTTCTTCTCTCATTTGGCGGAGGCCATATTACCCAAATGATTCCTACAACTCGAGGTTGGCCTCCTTTTTCTTCTGGGCCTAATCCTAGTATCAATGCTTCTGGATGGAATTCTCAATCGAGTAGAGAAGTCACTTCCTATATTCTTTACTTTATCCCCTCTTTCCTAATGTCGATTCCAATAAACACATTTATTATGGTGAATCCCCTTATGTCCTATGGATTTCCATATCGAGGGAGTCAGTTTCACACTATGGGAAATCCCTAGCCTAAAGCTCCTTCGGTTGGGGGAAACATATATAACCCTCATTATACCGCTTCCATGGGAATGGTACCCATACAACCTTTTATGAATCAATTTGGAGGAGGATATTATCCTACTGGATAGGGCCATGGCATATACCAGAACCCCGGGTGGCCTGTAATCCCTCAGTCCCAATCTTTCCCGGGAGCATGGGCTTAGACGTCGTAACCCTGACTCCCTTTTCTAGCCACGCTTAATTTGCCATATTTTTCAAAATTAATGAATGACCTTGTGCCTCACGATCCGTCACGGCCCCCGTCCCGGCCAAGATTCCTTCAGACATTCCAAAATTTGAAGGTAAGACTAGCAAGGATCCAGGTGATCATGTTACTACTTTTCATATTTGGTACTCATCTAATTCCCTTAATGATGATTCTATTTGTTTGAGGCTAATTCAACGCACCCTCATGGGCATCACCACAAAGTGGTACTTTGAGCTACTGGGGGGAACATACAAAAAATTATCAGATTGTTTTTGTCTTTCTCAACCACTTCTAGTTGCCAGCTCGTTACAATGCGAACTTAGAACTTTTGTCGACCCTTCGCCAAGATAAATCCATGCATATCTCAGACCATATCCAAGAGTGACGTAGATGAAAGAGGTTGATCAAAGCATACATTCCTCCATAGTTTCTGTTGGAATGGTTCCTTAAGTCCTTATTACCTTATATTTCGAAGGATGTCTCTAGATCCAGAGTAACATCTGAGGAAGAAGCTATTTTCAAATCCCATCAATTGGACCTCATATATGCCCAATCTAGGATGTTGTATGAAATTATTCCTGACGCAGCACGGTCAAAATATGACCCTATACAAAAGCCTGGGCCTCATGCTGATGGAATAATAGGCTCTGTAAATGATAAGTCTACAGATTTGGTGATGAACCAGTTGAAAAATTTGTATCTAAGCTATCTTTTAGCAGGACAAGATTCGACTTCATCCTCCAATCCCACTCAGTCGACAAATGTGAATTTTGTACAGTCATCGCCAAAACAAATGGTAACCAACAACCATGAGGGAATAAAAGGAAAGGATGAGGTAATACTAGTAAGGGTGGGAAATATAATAACAAAGCCAAGGACGACACTAACCATGATAGATCGAATAATAATTATGGTGAGGGAAAGAAAGAAACACAGAAGGTGAAGTATCCTTGTAAACTTTTTAAACATGATTGAACCTTACCCACCTATGCCCCCAAATCGAGGAAGCCTCAAGGCTCTTATCATAGCCTCCTGTTGTGCTGAAAAATCCATTTCCACATAATCAACATAGGGCCTCAGGGGCCTCAAACACTGGAAATGCATCAAGCGAGAGTCAAAACCCCTTGGAACATGAAGGTGGCCATCTATGTGTCAATATGGTCAAGTCTCAGATTAATGTAGCTACTTGATCTCGTGATTACGGTTCTTCATATAGTGTTGTAGGTCCAAAGTCTCCTCCTCCTCAGGAAACTCCCTTGTAGATCGAAAATATGGAACCTCAGCCTCATATGTCGAAAGGAGTACTACAATTCTATGCCCAAAATCCTAATGCCATAGCTACCTAGAACTATTCGATTGTCAAATATTTGGGTCAACCCCCTTGTGTGATGTCATCTTTGGAGATTCTCTAGATGTGTCCTTCACAGAGGAGTGCCTTGTTATCTTCTTTGGGAGTTCTAGACCCATGTGGCTTGAATGTTATTAAGTTCGATGTCATGGATGTTATTCCTCTCTTACATTACCACGTGGCCTTTCAAATCCAAGTGGAGTACACTAAAATTACCATTAAATGCACTGTAATTGATGAAGGTGGTGCGACATCCGTGATGTCCCTAAATTGTTGGAAAGCGATTGTCTCTCCGACTCTATCCAAATCTATGACTATGTTGATCCCTTTTGATGGGCATTCATTTCGACCCCATGGAATTATTCCCGGTTTTCCGGTTTAGTTAGGTGGAGAGACAGTGGAGGTTGATTTCGAAGTGGTTGATGTGCCTCTCGACTATAATTTACTACTAGGGTGTAATTGGACTTATGCCATGACAATGGTCGTGTTGTCCATTTTCCACACTTTATGTTTTCCTCACGAAGGGAAAATAGTGATGATTGATCAATTGTCCTTTGCGCACACTAGTCCTAATGCATCATTTGGACCTTCAGTACCTGTGATTGACAATTCTCAGTAGGAAATTAAGGATGTTAGTGTCGAAAAGTGTTCCTCTCTCATGGGTAGCTTTGATTTCATGGAACCAATTCATCACATTCATGCCATTTCCAGTGAGTCTTCGTCATCGATGAGGTTCGTTCCTTTCTGCACTTCGTATTCAATGACCCTTGGACCCTACATTCCCTGACTATTTCATACGAATTTCAGTCACACATTGGGATAGAAATGCCAATGTCAGTGGAATAAATTGCGTATCAGTATGTTCTTGATGCTACTATTGACTTAGATCCTTTCTCCTCACAGACAAACAAGGAGGATCCTATTTTAGAGACCGTATGGGCCATCCAATCTTCTTTTTTTCATGATTTCCTTGAGGATACTTTACCCTTAGATGAAGCCATATTAGAGGCCATGTATGGTCCTAATAGGCCTTGGGACAATATGCATCATCACTCCTATTTCCTCCTAGATATTGTTAGGATCGAATAGGATGAATTTATATCTACCTTTAGTGAGATGGTTGGTCACACTGTGGTTCCACTAGATACACATGGTATTTATGCCAAAGGAAACATGGAGAATATTTATCCTACCATCACGATTGACATCTCTTGAGTTCATGGAAAAATTGAGAACACATATATCGATACAGATTATTCGCGTGTAGAAATTCATATCTACACTGATCTCTTCAAATAATTTCATGATGTTTTCTCTTGGTCGTATGAATAGATGCCAGGGATCGACCACAACATTGTTGAACATGAGATCAAGACTTATCCAGATGCTAGACCTGCTCGACAATGTCTTAGAGATTTTAATCCTAGGAAGGCCCCTGCTATTAAGGTAGAGGTAGAGAAGCTACTTAATGCTGGTTTCATCTATCTGATTCCCTTGACTGAATGGGTGTCCAACCCCATTCCTGTGAATAAAAAACAAGGAACCATCTGCATATGTATGGATTTTTGAGATGTGAACAAGGATTGTCCTAAAGAAAACTTCTTGACTCCTTTCATTGACCAGATTCTTGATGAGTGAGCAGGAAGAAAACTATTTTCTTTTATGGATGAATATTCAGGGTATAATCAAATTCAAATCAAACCTGGGGATCAACATAAGAATGTTTTTATTTTTTCTTGGGGTACTTTTGCATAACGGAAAATGCCTTTCGACCTTAAAAATGCCAGAGAAGCCTTCCAACGTGAAATGGCATTTTATTTTCACGATCTCAAACATATTTTCGAAGCTTACCTCGATGATCTCACTTCTCACTCTCACAAGAGAGTAGATCACTCCACTCATCTTCGATTAGTATTTGAGAGATGTCGTTACTATCGCATCTGGTTGAACCATCGCAAGTGCATATTTTGTGTTATATCTGGTCGTCTTTTATGATTCTTAATATCTAAGCATGGGATCATGATAGATCCTATGAAGGTTGAGGCAATACTTCGACTGCCTCCCCCATGCAACATTTGACAACTTCAAGGTTTACAGGGGAAGGATAATTTATTGCGTCTGTTCATAGTGAACTATGCCAATTTAAATAAGGGTTTCATTCATATTTTGAAGAAGGATACTCTGTTTATATGGGATGAGCAAGCTCAGGAATCCTTCGATGCTCTTAAGAAATATTTGGTATCGAAACCTCTGTTGAAGCCTCCAGACTATAGTAGAGACTATTTGCTTTATGTTTTTGCATATGAAGGGAAGGTTGGTATGGTTCTGGTTCAGGAGGATCATGAGCTCCATGAGAACATTGTGTACTATATTAGTCAAAACCTAGATGGTCCTGAACTTAAATACTCTCATGTAGAGAAACTAGTCTTGGTTGTCATACATGCAGTGCAAAGAGTACGCCATTATATATTACTTTGCAAAACTATCGTAGTTGCAGATATCAATTCATTTAAAAATGTTGTCATGAGGTGTATTATAGGGAGGAAATACAATAAGTGGAATGTTATTTTGCAATAATTTGATCTCGATTTTTCTTCGACTAAGTCTAAGAAATCACTAGTTTTTCTTGAGTTGATATCGGACTTCTCTCGACTAGATGAAGAAATTTTTCATGATGATTTGTTCATAGATGAACATATATTCCTTATCTCATGTTCGAACCCCTATTATGGAGGCATTCTAATATACCTCCAAGCCTTGAAGCTATCCCAACATCTATCGAGAGACGATCAACGACGTATACATCATCAGGCTAAAAACTACCTTATCATCGACGAGACTTTGTATCATCAAGGAGTAGATAATATTTTACATTGTTCCTTGAATCATGAGGAAGTTGAGTCTATTCTTAATGAATTTCATAGTGGGGCTTGTGGTGGTCATTTATCTGGGCTTGAGACAACCAAAAAAATATTGCAAGCCGATTATTTTTGGCCATCAATTTGTAAGGATTGTGTTGAAGCGGTCAAGAAGTGTCACCCTTGCCAGGTGTTCACTCAGAAAATGTGCTTGCACCCATCCCATATTCACCCAGTCATCACCTTCGGTCCCTTAACCAAGTGGGGGGTATATTTTATGGACTGTAACCCAGCTTAGGTTGAGACCATGACTATTGTTAAATCCGATTGTAAGACTACAACATTCTTCGTATTCAACCAAATTATAGCCCGGTTCAAAATCCTAAAATAGATTGTCATTGATCATGGCAGTCACATTCAAAATGAAATGATGAAGGAGTTAGCATCAAAACTGGGGTTTAAGTACAATCATTCTTCCCCTTATCATCCCCAGGAAAATGGACAAGTAGAGGCGGTGAATAAATCTCTCAGGACCATCTTGCAAAAAACTGTTAGCCAGAGTAAGTATGACTGGCATCTTATGTTTACCTTTCACTTTGGGCATATCAAACCTCGGTAAAGAATTCCACCAGTTTTTCTCCTTTTTAGTTAGTACATGGCGTGGAGTCGATTCTTCTGATTGAATGCAAAATACCTTCCCTCAAGTTGGAAATTGAGCTCTTTCCTGACATATCCGATATTGAAGAATGCCTTGTGCACCTAGAGAATCTCGATGAGTAGCGTCGAGATTCCTCTACAACTATCGAAGTGAATAAACAACATGTTAAGGTTCAATACGATATATCTATCTGTCCTCGATAGTATGTTGAGGGTGACTTGGTTCTCCTGTATGACCAAACCAAAGAACCTTTGGGGCTAGACAAGTTCAACCCCATGTGGCATGATCCTTATATCATGCGACGTGTCTTAGATAAAGGATCCTATGAATTGGAATATTATGAAGGGAATATGTTGCATGAGCCTAGAAATGGGCTCTACCTTAAAAGGTATTATGCTTAAGCCCTCAAATATTGGGCATGACCTTTTTTATACTAGTATATCTTAGTGTATATACATATTTTCCTTTGTGTCATCCTCTTGCTTATCAGGTTTTACCTTGGTTGGTAGATGTCAATAAAATATTTAATTTACCTAGGATTCACAGATGGTGCCAGTCGTCATACGTAGAACATGGCTTCTGTTGCTTGGGTAATTTTCTCACTCGAGGGCCAACTGGTGTCTTCAGGTGGCGTTCGTCTGGAGCCATAGATGAATAATGTGGTTGAGCATAACATTGTTATATAACTATTACATGACACCATTTCACATGGTGTTTGATCTTTAGAGGTTCTCTTGGACTCTCAAATTAGTCGCATGTCAGTTAAATGACAATTATCGTGTGAGAGACCCTACTCTACTCTGACGATTCCTACGGGTACGAATTTTGGAATGATACTTTGATTTTCTTACTTATAATCACATACCTAGAAGTTCTAATCATGTATCTGATACATATGATAATTATATTTTAGATTTTCATTTGTCACATAACTAAGAAATTAAAACACATTCATGGATGTACACATTGTAACATATATAAGGAAAGCCGAAGACCAAATTTTTTATATTTCATATTTTTAAAAATATGGTGTCATAGTACAAAATGGGGCTCACACCCTCAAAATACATATATTCCTAGTATATAATATGACCATGGCATCTATGCCTATGGTGCCAAATTCATATCATGATAGCACACTACGACATTTGCGAGACATCGGAAGAGTCACACCCAGGCATGGGGTACACCCACCACTTACCATTGCATAGCCTCTAGTAGATCCTCCACTTGAACCATATGAATCATGTGCGTCAATCAAGATAAGTTCCCCTGCACATTCTGCAACACTCTCTCCACATCTCCTCCTGCATTCTCATCTCCCCGACTCCTCCATCTATGTTGTGGGAATCCCTTTGTTCCGTCGCAGAACTACATCTGCATAACAAATCAATTGTTAATACTTGATACCATACACAAATATTTGCGTTTTTTATTCTTNGACATTTGCGAGACATCGGAAGAGTCACACCCAGGCATGGGGTACACCCACCACTTACCATTGCATAGCCTCTAGTAGATCCTCCACTTGAACCATATGAATCATGTGCGTCAATCAAGATAAGTTCCCCTGCACATTCTGCAGCACTCTCTCCACATCTCCTCCTGCATTCTCATCTCCCCGACTCCTCCATCGATGTTGTGGGAATCCCTTTGTTCCGTCGCAGAACTACATATGCATAACAAATC